>KZ538761.1:0-21373 GCA_000934665.2 Catajapyx aquilonaris
TTATAAAACGCACCGGGGTTGTCGCCACCTACGATTTTTCCCCACCCCCTCGCGCGCGCTTGACCCGTGACTCTGAAACACCCTGATGTATATATTGGACTTGCTTCTGGTAGGGGAATCCCTTAGCCAAATCAAAGGCCTGTACCAGCCTGTACTGTACAATGAGTGCCAAAAATGAGTTGTGGCATTGCTAAAACTTAAATTTTATAATAGATAAGAACTCACCACGCAAGGAAAGGTACTCTACTGTACGTCAAAATATATAGAAGTCGTGCTCTTTCTCGGATTTTGGGGTTGCCGCTTGCCCCCCCCCGAGATATCATGAAATGGTTATATAGTTCCCCCTACTTTGCCAGGACTGGTGTTTGTTCTACTGTCAGAATGACACTGGTTCAATCCAATCATGTGACCAACTAGGGTGCCATAGCCCATCCCCATTTGAGTATAATAGACTAAGTTAATAACTGCTTTAATCTTGCAGACAGTGCAATGTAGCGACTATGTACAGCACATGCATTTGAATGCCGTTACAGGCATGTTGGTCTATACTGGCCAAAGCGTCTTCTGTCTGATAACTCAGATCAGGTGATGGGATATACGTTTGCGGCTTGCCTTTTCATAGGCACCGTACCAGTAAATCCGACGCCTGACACTCTCGTTGCTACAGAGGTAGCTCTGTGGTAAAATACCAATCTATTAAATTGGAGGGAACTGGGTTCAAATTTTCTGATGCAATTTTCGACAATGAACCCATGCATGATCGGAAACGTCTCGTGTCGACCCTATGGAGTGGTAAAGGGTGGGTAAAGGCGTCAAATTAGCCCCTGATGGCAGGTAATAACCCACGCAACTGGCCAGTGTAGGGTAGGCCAGGGTCCCCTACATGGTTGCCTCCCCCACCCTAGCCAGGGTATTGTCTCCACGTAGTCCTTATGGGGCGTCCATATTGCAGCTAGATTGCATGCTGCAGGATAGGAAATTGGCAAGCGGCCAAATTTTTTTTTGTCAAGGACATTTTTTTCAATTAGCTCCAATATGTCGGAGAGACAATACCCTGTCTAGGTGGGGGAGGCATTCATGGAGGTTACCCTGGGGTAGTGCCTGCGTTCAAGTGTGAAGGTGACAAAAGTTGCCTCCTTGCCAGCAAAGTAGACAGACGTGCGAGGACGCTCTCCCCCAAGGCCAAACATTGGCATTTAAATTCGTCAAAATGGGGCGGGTGTCCAAGGACGAAATGGTCGATCTGTTGAAAAGCCTGGGGAAGAAGCTGGATACCAAGATTCAGGAGGCAATCGAGAAATAACAACGGAGCTAACGAAGATCCTGGCGGATAAGGAGATGGAAGAGCAAAACGAAAAAGTGAACAAGCTCCAATCTATATGGTGTCAGACCTTTCGAACCAGCTTGAATTCTAGACCTCCCAAGATTCTGGCACTTGAAACCAGAATCATCAACATGGAAGACCGAGGTAGGAGGAATAACATAATCCTTTTTGGGTTGAGTCCCGATGGCCAGGAAACATGGGGGGACACAGAACTCAAGGCGTGAAGGCTTTATCCCACCTCGGGGTCCTCCCGCTCAAACCCAATTTGCCTATCGAGCGCAGCGATTTAACCCCTAATCGTCTGAGGCTGTTGTGAAATGTATTAATAGGTACAGGGGCGTTCAGACGAGGCAACTTGGTTACAGCAACGTGGCTGCAACCTGGTTGCATGAAACCCGAAATACACACAGAGAATAGGAAGTTGCAGCTACCCAAAAAATGCTGCAACTTTCTGCAACCGGGGGTGGCAACCAGGTTCCTATTCTCTCCGTGTATTTCAGGTTGCAGTCACGTTGCTGCAACCAAGTTGCCTCGTCTGAACGCCCCTTACTGTACAAGGTTGGAAATAAAGGAGTGTGATGTCAGAAGGGGGACACACACAAGATGGCTGAACTGATCAGACTTGTTTCACTGGGGAGCACCTCTCCTCCTGGTTTTGTTTCACGATCAATCCAAATTGCCCATGCCCAGTGCAGTGGTGCAGACCCTATAGGTGCAGACCTGACACACAATAGAGTACTCGTGGCCATCAATAATGATATACAGCCATAAAAGACATAAGTGGGGATACAGAAGTGCTTGGAGGCGCACTTCAGCAGGCGCTATCATTACATTTTTACAGATGCTGGGCTTCTGATAAGATAAGATCAAACTCCACAACAGATGCCTCATGGTTTCTGCAACATTTATTTTGTTAAATTGAGATTTCTGAATACATAAGTTTTACACACAATAGAATAGAAGTAAGAAAATGAGATTCACAATTTGGTGAAGATAGGATTAATGTTCATGGTTTCACAGGTGTAATTGGATGTTATGGTTAGCAACCCTCCCAAAATCTTGGGGTGTCTTTCAAGAAGTGAGTGTAGTGAATGATAAACAAATTGTTAATATTTCACCCAACTTCCTCCCCGTTTAAAAAAATGCTCTGCAACCCACATGCCCAACTTATGAAACTTAGTAGGTTGGGAACTTATTTTCTCTCCCACATTCTCTGAAAAGCCTCATAAGGGTCAACTAATACAGGGTGGTCCAAGTTCAAGTGTCGTTTTATAACGGCGAGTAATAGCAGTGATTTTGCGATGACGTAGCAGCGACGCGTAAAATGTCCCACTTCGGCGCATCTTCGGCGCAATCGAAGTGGGCAATTTTACATGTAGCTGCTATGTCATCGTTAAGCGCTTCTATTAATCGCCGTTATAAAACGACACTTGAACTTGGACCACCCTGTATACTGGTACTGCCAATTGTCTGTTTAACATCAGCCTTTGGCTGAACATGAGACAACTGTACAACAAATCATTTGTGGCAAGGAATATGCATAAATTACACATCATGGCACTACAGTAAATTTGCCAACTTTTTGTCTGAAAAAATAACTGCTAACTTTATATCTTGTACTATGATGTACAAGCCTGTAAAATTTTGTGACTAAAACAAGTATACTTGAGTCCCTCTGAGAAGCTACTCAGTTTCTCACAACAACAACAACAAAACATGGGGCAAGACACTACTACAACGAGACATAAAGAGAGACTAATGCTAAAAAACAAATAAATATGCATAATCAATCATGCAGAGAGCAATCCATTTTGACAGCTGGGACTTAATGGGTTGAGGGAGTTTATACCACAGGATGACATTTTGTAGCTGGAGGGTCAACTTCAAAGAGATTCTTTCTTTACAAGAGAACATATTCCATGACTCCAATCATGGCCACCAAGAGACAAGGCCGGGGCGCCGGAATCATGGCGTCATGATAGGAGGAGAGCTCCTCCGTAAGCGGACTATGGCGGGAGCACATTTTTGTACACGTTTTCCCTATTATCTTCATACCAATGCATCGGAGGATCACAACAACCTCTAACTGATATCTGGGAAATGATTTGGTGATTCCAAAGATGTGAAAAAATCGTACATGTTTTTGTTTGACAGTAGTAAATGGTGGGGGAGAACCCAGCTGTCCGTCACTTCCCTTGGAAGCTAATTGGGTTCATACCATGCACGGCTTGATAACTTTCAGATGTTTTTAACTTTCACACATTCTGTAGACCAGTGTTTCATGAGAAAGCAGTGTTGGGTATGTACTGTATGCAGTGTAATGGGCTTATTTTGCTTCAATGCTTATGAGTATAACTTGCATGTTATGTTTGGACTCTTTCCACAAAATAGGAAAGATGAAATAATATTAAAATTAAAATTTTATAATGTAAAACCCCATTGTTATTATTTTATTCCTGCACTTTCTTCCTCATGCCTAACATCCTTCGTCTTATGTTGCCGAATATGCAGACACATTGCACGCATACTAAATCGAATTTGGTGCCGTTGGAATCCCGACTTCAATTAGAGGGTGTCATAGGCCTCTGATGCATTGGTATGATGAAATTCGCGGAAATGTGTACAAAAACGTGTTCCCGCCATAGCCCGCTTGTGGAAAAGCTCGCCTCCTATCGTGATGTCACAGCGTTCCACCTGTTCCTGCACCTGGCCTTGTCTCTAAGTGGCCATCATACTCCAATACACAAAAATATCCCTTTAAAAATTGCTACCTTCTTTCACAGCTGAGGGTGCCATTTGTCAGAAATTGCTTCCCTATATGTTAAACTGTGTGAGCCACTTTGTGTCACAGTCACAATTCCCCATAATTTAAAAGAATGACAAACAAATTATAAGCAGCCTGCAAGATGTAAAACAGATGTCGCTTCCCTTGTAGACAGCCACTTGCAAAGGACAAAATCATTAGTTACACTAACAACCAGTAGGAGGAGCCTGCATGGTATGTAGCCCATATCCTGCCATATGTCCAATGGCACTGTGACCGAGGCAACCACATCTGAAAGGGGTGCAAGTTCATTTCAATGAATGTGCAAACATGCTGCTCACTAGCACTACAGAAAACAAACCATGATATCAACGTCACTATCTAAGTACACAAGGTAGGAGAGAGCGGGGTACTGTGGTCCTTTCTATTTTAAAAACATAAGAAACTGGAAGAACTTCATCTGGTACCTCGTGAAACAAGTCACTATTGTGCGACCTGCCAACATGACAACCACCTCTGAGATGCCTGCGATCCTGCTGTATTAGGGGAAAGCTACTTGCTTGAAGGGTAGTGAAGTTACTTCTAACCCTCAGTTTAACCCCTGCGCTACCAGATAGGCCCGAACAACGTAGATTTCGGCTTACGCCTACTCCGAAGATATTTTCCCAATAATAATAATAAATAATAAATAATATAATAAATAATAATGGATACCCCGTGATAGGCCCCTTGGGCCTCTTAGGGGATCATCTTTTGAATAACCGACTTTAATCATTTGCCTGTAATGTGATGGATTTTGATAGTGGGAGGAAACGGGAGAACCCCGCGAAAATCACGCGAACACGGAGAGAACCCATCGAAACTCTATCCACATAAGTATCCTCCGTCCGACCCGGGGATCGAACTCAGGACCTTAGAGGTGGAAGGCTGCGGCGCTAACCACTCCGCCACCGTGTCGCCCTTTTCCCCAATAATAACAGGTATACTTACCAGATCTGGGAAAACACTATGAATGTGTCTGGAACAATTTTACTTGTCTAGAAGTCCCTAAATTAATTTCCAAAAGAGGCCTATAAAACTCTAAATTAGGCTGCCAACCAACTGTTAGGCCGATTTAATTATGAAATGTGTGAAAATATGCGGAATAACAGCCTTGAGAACCATGCCAGACGAATTTGCTGAAATTGTCGCACTTATATCGTCGAGAATAAAAAATTTATTTGCAGCTTTCTGGCACTCAGGAAAACTCCAAAATGAGTATGAGATGGATTTGCTGAAATCATCGCACTTCATGAGAAGCAAATAAATTTCGGAGCTTTCCGAAGTCCCAGAAAGCACCAAATAAGTATTAATTTATTTCTCGCAAAGTATGACGATTCCAGCAAATTCTTCTGGCATGGTTCTCAAGATTGTTATTCCGCATATTTTCACACATTTCATAATTAAATCAGCCTAACAGTTGGTCGGCAGTACTCTAATTTAGAGTTTTTATAGCCCTTTTTGGAAATTAATTAAGGGACTTCTAGACAAGTAAAATTGTTCCTGACACATTCATAGTGTTTTCCCAGATCTGGTAAGTAAGGCTGTTATTATTGGTAAAATATCTTCTACGAAACTTCGGAGTACGCGCAAGCCGAATTCTATGTGGTTCAGGCCTATCTGGTAGCGAAGGGGTTAAATGCCATGCCAGACGTAGATGCTGGGCATGACCCTGATGTAAAAATGTTGTTGCATAGTGTCATCCTTTGTGCATAAATGCTGGAAATTTTGAAAGCTTCATTTGCAATGGAAGCTATGATTCATAACATCATGTCAGTTGCTGCCCTCTGGGGCACAGTGGTCCATCGTCAAATGTGCACCTCTTTTGACCGTGCCCCCTTTTGCCTCTGTACAGAAATTAATGTCATCATAGGTGTATAATGTATATGCTAATGGTTTTGATAGACACTTATGAAATAAATTCATGCGCTGGAGGATGTGGCCGGTCAAGGTCTACTTTCCGCAGAGAGACAATGTTTCACTTGTGTCCACAGGTTGCAGTAACAGAAGTCCCTTTTTATTATTTCCTATTTATTTAGAGGGGTTAGAAGTACGATTTAAAAATATATATTACTTCTTGAGTGAATGAGGGGTCCCAATCACTTCTGGGCCCACTGTGCCCCAGGCATCAGGGTACAGTGGTCCATTTGCATAGGGAAGCTTCTAAAATATTTTAAAGCCAAATGGATGGCACTGCATGTGAATATACAGGGTGTTTCTAACTAGTCCAGCCAACGCCCATCAGCGTATTCCTTGGGCCAAAACAAGTCGAAAATGTAGGGGGCAGGAATGTGGGGACCAACCGTTAATGAGGTAGAACACCAGAAACATTGGTCAGTGATTGCCGAAGTTACAGGATATGAACGGTGATAATCACTTCTATGAAAGAAGTGACCTTGCAAATCCCAACAGTCGAGATTTTCACGCTCATATTCTGCTCCTTCAGGCGACCATTGACCAATGTTTCTGGTCAAGGTCATTTTAGCAGTTGCTCCGCCATATTTCCCCGACTTCTTGTGGCTCCAGGAATACACTGACGGCAGTTGGCTGGACTAGTAACAAATACCCTGTATTAGTGACGTGTATTACCATGCTGGAAAATATAGGGTGTGGAGGTATAACAGGAACTCTGATAAAAATTCAAATGTGCAAAAGTGGACCACTGTGCCCCGTTCTCCCCTACTGGACAACATGAGAAATCCCACCAGATTCCAGGTGAACAAGTTAGTCACTAAAGCTTTGTTCACCTGTCCAGCCTGAAAGC
Organism: Catajapyx aquilonaris; assembly: GCA_000934665.2. Lineage (NCBI taxonomy): Eukaryota > Metazoa > Arthropoda > Diplura > Dicellurata > Japygidae > Catajapyx > Catajapyx aquilonaris. Next base: position 6,892 of record KZ538761.1, read on the forward strand.
AGATACTTTGCTGACCACAAATAGATCCTTGTGATAGATGACTTGCCCAATTCATACTGTCAAAATACCTGTCCCCACTGAATGGTGAAACTCGATGTCTGTTCAATACTATTGCCATACAGGATCTGACCAGTTTACAGTGGGTGAATCACTACTTTCAGATCGGTTTTCAAGCTTAGACAGTAATGAAGGAAAACCAAATCCATTTGAAAAGCCCCTCCTTGTCTGTCCCAAATATCAAGCTCAATCAAGGTCAAATTGAGCAATATCATGACAAAATAGTGAAATTAACATGGCTGTCAATGCCACTCCTTGATTTCAGTTTATGCAAGTTGCAAAAATTTTTATTTCTTTGTAAATGCAACATATGACTCAAGCAACTTTTCTCGTTGCCTTGAAAAATGGACACCTTGGTTCCTGAACCATTTCAGTCCAGGAACGCTCAATTGGGCTGTTGCCATTAGTTTCCTATCAGGTCCTTCATGCTCGCCTTTGGATGACCTGAGTCACAACAAAATTCCACCCCTGAATCATAACCAGCAAGGTTGAGGCTGCTAAATGGGCAGCTCTAATCTGGGGCAATTTTGACTCGACTACTCTCACTATTCAAAAATTATAACCACTATGGTGGATCAATTTGCAAGGAATTGCATATTAAAATCCATGTTATTCGTTGTGTTGAATTCATATACAGTATATGCTATCAGAAATCATGACATTCCATTATTTATGGAAATAAATTCAGAATGATGAAGCCAGTGATGAATCATCTGCTTATTGCCCATTAGTCGGGAACCAACACACTTATCTTACAAGAGGTGTCCAAACGTGGTGTATGTGGTGAAGTAACTCTGCAAACAAATTGACTTTATTCATTCAGTGTGGTCCAAACGACCCAGACTGAGAAGGTTAAAGCACTAATGACAAAGAATAAATCTCAGAGACACTTTCAGACTTTCTGAATATTCGCGAGACCCATGGCTTGCAGAGGCGCTGAAGTCGAATCCAAGATGGGCGACAGGGGGGGTAATCGCCTAGTCGAGCAGTATAAATACATTGGCATGAGGCAGGGAGAGCAGTAGACAGGGCTGAGCACACCCTATGTGGGCAGGGAGGGGTACACATATGGGCAGGGTGGGCCGGTGGGGCAGGCCCCGGGCCGAGGCAGAGAGGTAGCCGAAGCGGTACCTACGCAAATAGCTGGGAGAGCGGCTAGGCTGTATAGGGGAGTGGGTCCAGACGTACATGGTGACATTTGGGAATTAATTGGGGCCAAACTAGAGGTGGGAGGAGGGTGACAGTGCCCCCGTCGTCGAGAGGAGATTTCGATTGTTCCGACGACGTCCAATTTAGTATTACATACCGGGCGGCTAATTTACGGGGAATTAAATAGCTAATATCTAGACAAAAACCGCTGGGGCAAGAGAGGTCTGCTTGACTGTAATTGTCTGGGTCCAGAATGCAGGGTGACCTTTGGGAATGCATTGCTGCAAAACTAGGGGTTGTATGTGTGTGACAGTGCCCTTGTCGTTGAGAGGAGATTTCAAATGTTCTGACGATGACCATATTTGCTATAAATGTCCACAGGTTACTTTACGGAAGAATTAAATAGGGAATATCCCTGCAAATCTCTGGATGAGAGGTCTGGCTGACTGTAACCATATGGGTTCAAAATGGAGGGTGATCTTTGGGAATTAATTACAGCCAAACTAGGATTCGGAAAAGGGTGACAGTGTCCCCAATGTTGAGAGGAGATTTCGATTGTCCCGACAATGTCCATAAGTAAAATAAATTCCTACGAGTAATTCTGCGGGGGAATTTAATAGCGACCTTCTCGGCAAAATGTGGGGCTTTGTCTCTGGACGACGCAACGACTGATACTTATGGACGTCGTGACGTCCACAAACAGCAGTCCCACTCATAAAGAATGGAATGACTCTATGGACGATGTTCATCCACAATGCCCAGCAGTTTTCCCTACCTTATTTCGACGTAACCCTAAGGACAAGCTTTTCTGGACCTCTATCCCGAATTTTAATAAAAATTTTAATTACCAAAATGTTCAACCAAGTATAGTGCGGAAAACTAAACAACGATCTGCCGTGAAGGTTTCCATGGAAATACCCTCACAGAAGACAGAACAATATGAGTAAACCAAAAAAGCAACAATGTAAGAAACGATGACGTCAGATCATCGTTCGGTTTTCCGCACTATACAATGCTTAGGTAGATTTCATGTGAATTTTCTCCCTAAAATTTTCCCACTTTGACTTGTTTTTTTTTTCTTATCCTTTTTACTTTATTTTGATTCCCCTTTCCCAGACTTCCTTGCAACACTTTATAAACATTCTGGCGACCCAGGGGTTGGGAACAGGATAAACATTTCGTCCATATCGAGTAGTACCATTCTTTATGAGTGGTAGGCTACTGGCACATAAGAACTTCGAGTTTCATCCCACCACTTTACTCTTTTTTCCCTCATTCCCACGCATGGCAGGACTCGGACAGCAACTCCCCTTGTCCGCCATTAATGAGCTTCCGAGACAGCCGCCAGGTGTCAGCCACTTCAACGGCTCTTCCCAATTAAGATATTCATGGGAAAAAACAGGTTTACAAAGTATATTCAGGACAAGTGGGACTTAAAAGTTGCTCCGTAAATTGAAGAAGACCATCACTGTACTTTCATAACAGGCAACTGGCACTCACCAATGCTCCTACCCTTAGTTTCAGCAAATTATTCCAGAATCCGAAAGTAAATGCCCAAATCAATCAAGTTGGAATCTCAAAGGCGCAAGAAAGGATCCCTTCCAGGATTGTTGTTGGTTCCAATCACTATAATTTTTAGTGAGGGTATTCCTTCCACCTAATACGGCTAATTATTTTGTACGTCTAGAATCGGGAAGCAGGCCTTTATTGATAAATGTCTTTAAAATTACGCTTAAATGGCTCATAAGATTATCCGAAATGCCAGACCGGTTTAGACCGGTTTAGACCGGTAAAGAAGCGATCACTGTACAAAAACAACTGGATTAACAAAGTCGACGCGCTTTTGATTAAAGCGGGCAGTACATGGAACCATTGGACGAATTCGCCATCCTTAGCTGCAGCGGCCATGCTGACCACCCAATATATAGATGTTACTATTCAAACTGATTACACGGAATTGGGGGGCTCTTCCAGATACCAGAATTACGCATCATACAAAAATTCACCCTTACGCAAGCCTTATTTTTTATATAACATCCCTAGGGGAGAGCTGGGAGGGTTCGGATGCGCGGTGAATCTGGACACCTTCAAATTTCCCACTTCCTGCATAGTACAGGGTGCGCCAGAAGTAGTCTAACACGTTTGTGAATTTTTTTCTTGGTGCAGTGATTTATTAATTTGAAACTGAATGAATCACACAATAGCACATACTCTGATAATGCATCCAGGTATTTTTTTTATACATGATGCTGTGATGTCTGACTGTACAGGAGGTCACAAAACTTGTCTGCCATCACCGCCGAGGCACTCACGTAGTCGACCCTGGACAGACCTGCACACTTTGGCACAAAAGTCCGGAGAAATTGTTGCAAAGCTCTCCCGGATCTTCTCTCGTAATTGTGGAAGAGTTTTGGGCTTCTGGGCGTATACTTTCTCTTTCAATACACCCCACACAAAAAATCTGGAGGTGTCAGATCGCAGGATCGTGGTGGCCAGTCCAACATGGCCGCCGGCGGCCATGTTGGGCCAGCATGTAGCGCTTCCCTTTTGTACCTATAAAGTTCAGCCTAGTCCGGTAGGGTCGCCACATAATTGCTCTGGGAAATGTCTCATGGCGCTCTCAGGTGAGCACCCGCTGCAAAACTCATCGGCAGGCGATAAGCTCAGAATGTAGTATAAGTGTCCGGGGGCTGCACTGAATGCGGTCCTCTAGTGACAAGCGCCCGGCCATCTTTCAGGTGGCGATGACATCGTCGCTATTGGAATCCTCAGGCACTATCGACATCGCCCCATACTATTATGTTAAAATTTTACCTGAATTGCAGTTGCGAGGACGTAAAAAAATTCTCAAACCTGTTACACTACTTCTGGCGCACCCTGTATATTGACATCTAGCGGGCCACACTGGAACATCTACATCATACGCATTACCCATTGTGCTGTGGTTGAGATCAGTCCATCAGTTTCACGGCAAGAATAGTTTTTCGTTTTTTGACCTCTCTGATGCAATATTTCGTGACGGCATCGTAAGGTTCTGACGCCTCGCTTCGCATCATAGGTGCGCGGGAAGTCGTACATGCCGAAGTATGCCTACCTGACATTGAATCGGGTGTGTTATCTGTGGCATGCTTTCCTTAACAAAGGCGCGAGAAGCCATGTTTACTGCGAATGCGCAGTGGGGAGGAATCGGACGCAGTGTCAGCAGTGTCCGAATCCTCCCCACATGCATTGACGCAGTGTCCGAATCCTCCCCACATGCATTGACGCAGTGTCCGAATCCTCCCCACATGCATTGACGCAGTGTCCGAATTCTCCCCACATGAGTCCTAACTCATGATATAGCCACATGATATAGCCTATGTATTCAGTTTCAGAGTAATAAACTAAAGGATATAAATTTCTATCCCATTAGCACTCGAATGTAGGCCTATCATTCTGTCCGAAACCGCCCCACATCTTGTCCGGATCCACCCCATATATGGGGAGGGTTCGGACACTTTACATAACTGCATTTAAAAATTTGTAACTTAATAATGGACTTATATAAGGACATGCCTTAGTGATAATTTTGAAGATTAAGGATGTACCATTTATGTCATGCATAAAACGTTACTTGAGAAGGTTAAATTTAAGTATAAAAAATTAAAACGTAAAAACTGTCCGAACCCTCCCCGCTCTCCCCTATCCAAATCACAGGGGTACTGGCTAACCTACGGAACGAATCTCTGTATCTGCTAATTCAAGGCTATAAATTTTATATTCACCCATTTAATAACTGTTTGTTCACTGTGCTATCCGCCTAGTCTCGCTAGTCTCCACCATGTATTGTACACATGCTCTTTTTTAAATTTGCCAAGTAGAATACATCTTTCAGAATGGCCCAGTCCCTCCTCATAAGATACATTATAATACTCCTCCACATTCTCTACACCAATTGTATTCCTTTTTTGTTCATTCTACCAGATTATTATGCCATGAAGATATCGTTTTACAAGCCTAATATGTTGCTGTATATCTGGACCCCCCCCCCCCCCCCCCCNCCCCCCCTCCACCCGGTTGTTAAGGTAGCATCTGTCTTGGAGGCCTTATTACCAAACGATACTAGCCTATAGCATTTCCACTTTTCTTTTCTTTCTTTTTTCTTTCCTTTTGCTCCCTTGCATACCACAGTTTGCATATCTTCACCAATTATTTTTGCTCAATGTATTGGAGCGTTTTCGATATATACAGGGTGTTCATGAAAAACACGACAAACCTATACCACCCCCTATCTAGGCACCAGAGGATCACATTATGTAGAGGAGTGATTATTGGACCGCCTCATTACTGAGATAATTGACTATTACTGTAGGACAAGTATCAAGGCATCGTTAGGGGGTATCCACGTGAAAACCAAAAATGTGCTGTAGAAAAATTTGCCAATAGCGATTATTCTAGCTGCTCCAGAACGGCGATGCGATTTTTGCCTAATCACTCCTTCTGACTGGGGGAGGGTTCGTTGGGTGGCCTGACTTCCAGGATATTTTATACTACCTGCTTAAAGGCAATTTGCGCGGTAATGAGGCGGTCCAGGCATAATCACTCCTCTACATAATGTGATCCTCTGGTGTCTAGGTAGGGGGTGGTATAGGTGTGTCGGTGTTTTTCATGAACACCCTGTATTTGTAACAAAGGTACTGTACTATCAGGATGCTTTCCCCTGTACATGGGATTTTCCCGAGGAGAATAAAACACTTACCTACTTACTTAGAGGGTATTCCTAATGATATTGGATAAAAAGTGAAAAACAGTTTTCGCTTAATCAGATCCCTAATCGAGAAAGGTGAGTTTGAAAATCAGGATTGAGTAATTATTTCCAACTTTCTCTGGCCATAGAAAGTGCCTTTTGATCAGAATGAGGTTTAGCAAAGATAGCTGCGTTTAGCAGCCACCTCTTCAATTACTGACAGGATATTGTGATTGTAATACTGTAAGAGCAGAGGACCACCTATCAATCTCGTCACCATGCAACTAGAAAGTGCTGGCCTCCTCTTACCTATGCCAACTCTCTAATTAATATCAGAATGATTGCAGGAAGTAACTGGCTACATACTCTAAATTGACAACAAGGATAAGATCTAATTTGCAAGCACAACAACTATCTACAGTAGGATGGCATCTTGTCATCTACACCTGCCCTGTAAACAATGTAATTCAGCATGACTCCCAATTACCCATCACCAGATGTGCCAAAAACTACTTTAGAGACACCATAGTCACAATACCTGAACCCGAAATAAAGAAAATCACCAACTGTTCATTGTCAGATGTTATGATCAGATCATAACATCTCTTATTACTCTTACACTGTAACACTGTATAAATAAACAACACTGGTGATTCCCCTCTCACCTAACCAAGGTGGGAAGAGATGGGAGGTAGAAAATAAATAAGTTCAAATAAAATTAATTGGTGTTATGTACCTTGCCAAATCACACTCCTTTGGCTGGCTGGGTGTTAAATCGGACAAGCTTGTCCAGCAGCACTTGAAGCCTTCGAGACATAATTGTGAAGGGGTCTTCCCAAAAGGAATATTTCACTTCCGCCAGTGGTGGCTCACCTACAAAGTGGGGTGTCGTGATGCACTTGGTGTGAATATTATCCTTGGCTTCTTCCAGTTCAATGAATAATATTGAAAAGTGGTGGGGCAAAAACAGACTTCCAGGTCCCACTTCTGTTGTCAGGATGCGGGTAAGATTATTTACTTGCTGGCCACTGGTTTCCCATGACTTCAGAAAGTCAGCTACCTCCTTCATATTTAGAAGCATTTGTGCTTCTAACTTAGTCATCTCCGCTTTCAGCTGGTCTATCAAGAGGCTAATGTTGCCACCACAATTGGACACACCATCAATAAGTTGCTCATGCTCAGCCAAAAACACACGTGCCTGTAAGATGTGGCATGCCAAGTGCGTAATGTTGGAATCCTTTACAGACGGACCCGAAATTTCTTCATCTGAATCACCAAGCACGATGCATTCAATTTCGGGGGGACTTTCGGCTAGTTCCATCCCTTTTTGTGCATCATCCATGGTTCTTTCTGCACTGTCTCCTTCGCCTTCCTTCATGCGCAGTCCTGGTAGCACATCAGACCTAAGTGGGTTAATTTTGTTGCTGTTGAAAGTTGTCTTCAAAATTATGAGTGCAAATTAGGACTCTCTCTTAAGAAAAAGAGCACTGTCAGTACTGTACAAGGGCCTTTCAATAAAGACTGATCATGATTTTTTATATGAGCATGTATGGGAAGTACTACAGGGTGTCCCACTCGCTACTTTACCTGTCATTTCTTTAATAACTTGAACACGAATGAAGATATAGCAACGAAATTTGAACTGAACTACCCTCATTATGTGAGAAAAGAAATGGCATCACAACATGTGGTAGAAATGGCCACAAAATTGCGTCCAGGCAGGCCTGAACATGCCTCCACATTTTGACAATTTGGAAGGTCCTGGCCAGCATGTCCTGAGGCACCGCCTGAATTTCTTGGATGATTATTTCTTTGAAGGTGTTGATGGATTGTGGTTTGTTTTGATACACTCGCCTTTACAGTAAGGTCCATAAGAAGTAATCAGGCGGCATAAGATCAGGCAACCATGGTGACCTAAGCCCCTTTGAAATGACTCAATTGCCAAATAAGCCATTTTGGCCATGCTGACATGTGATGTGTGCCACATGTACCAAATTTTTTTGTGGGTAATGCTTTCACCCCTTACGGGGTATATCGCATGAACCTTTATTTTCCAGTTTTTCTCTTAAATTCACTCCGGTGCAAGGAATCAAGGAGATTGGGTAAGGATAGGGATTTTCGGGGAGGGAACATGGGTGCAAGTGCATTGTCTGAAAATGGGTCATGTGCTGTTCCCTAGGAGGTTAGGTTGCCAGACACCTCCTTGGTGCAGGTCAGAGACCCTCCTGACGCAGGTGAAAGGAAAGTTCCCCAGGCGGGGATCGAACCTATGGGGCCTTTCACTCAGCAAGCCGAGACGTTACCATCTCGGCCATCACACCTCCCCTGTACCAAAATAAACCACAATCCATTGTTCAAATTTTGTTGCAATATCTTCATTTGTGTAAAAGTTATTACAGAAATGCTGGGTAAAGTAGCGAGTGGGACACCCTGTATAATGATGGTGATCTATTCTAGTACTGCTGTCGAAGATGGATGTGCATGCTTATGTGCAGAAGTCTACTGCACACCATGTGGGTGTGGTGGCAGCACAATTGCCGACTCCTCCCGAGTCATGGCGGCGACACTTGAGGAGAAGTATTCCAAGCTGAAATTCTGCTTTTGCCTCAAGAAGATGGCCAGTGAGTCCTACTCTACATGCACTGCCTAACAGTACAGCACGCCATTGGCTTAAAATTTTCAAGGAGAGTTCTGCAAACAGGTGATCCGGGAGCTCCTCAGTCATCGTGAGGGAGGATTGTTGTGTAATATTGACTATCCTAGCTGATATGTTCATGTATCTATTGGTGGTGTGCACATAATTAAGCATGACCACCTGCATATGAGGCGTGTATCAGCTGTGGCAGGAGCTCCTGAAGCCCCATGTTTGCAGGTGGATTCGGGACACTCCTTGAACACCTTAAAACAAGGGAGTGTCGCAATGTCAGGCAGTGCATCTTCTCCATACGCCTATGTCAGTATGGAGTAGGACTCGTTGCCTGCCTTCTTGAGGCAGAAGCAGAATTTAAGCTTAGTGTACTACTCCACACATGTCAATACCATGTCTCAGGAGGTGATTTCATGGGGGTAGGCGATTGTGCTGCCACCACACGATATGAATAGACTTCTGCACATAGGCATGCACATCCATCTTCGACAAGAGTACTTGGATATAATTATCACCATCATAGTTATAGTACTCCCTATGTACTTTCTCATTTTAAAAATCATGATCATTCTTCATTGTAAGGCCCTGGTACTATCAGCACAATATTATCTAACCGTAAGTCACTTTCACATTTAAGAAAATGAGAGCGTTTCCTCAATAATTTTTTGCCCATTACACCTGCTTAGATGCCACAAGGCTATGAGGATACACACACACAGAGAGAGAGAGGGAGAGAGGGAGAGAGATAAATGGGAACTGGGGGCATATCTGGGGAAACAAAAAGGACTACCCTCCCTTTGAGTAAATAATTATGGGCTAGCATTTCTAAAACACTCTATCTATTGAAAGAGGAATTTCACTTGTGGCATGGTTTATTGCAGATTTATGCCAAGCTCCTACATGGCAATTATGGTACAGTGGTGGAAATTAATGGAGAAGCACAAGTATTGCCTCCTGGCATAGCTTTTGCTTTACATGAAGCAGCTTCATGTAGAGGAAAAACTCAGCCAGGAGGTGATACTTGTGCTTCTCCATTAATTTCCACCACTGTACAAAACTTGTCCCATGCTTAAGTGCTTGCATGAGAGTGGCCTTTAGTGTGAAACTAATGAAAAACTGGCCACTCAAGTAATTAGGTGTACACTTGGTCAAGTAATCACACACAATCATGGTTCCAATGCTTCCTCACAGAAAATGATGATGTGTCATTGTATGGAAGCCAGAAGGACCACCATACACTTTTCTCCACCACACACACACTTGTCCGGATGTGGATTCTTTGCAACCGTGTGTGTACTTTTCCATAAGCGCACCTTTCTCTTTCCGTCACACTTTCTTTCCAAGACACACTTTTTTTCTGCCATGAGGGAGGAAGAAGGAAAGGACAACCATGACCATTGGTCTGATTGTCTTGGTAAACATTTTGGCCAGACCATGCTGGATCCACAGACCCATTCAGTTGGTTTGACCCCCTTTGACTGTTGAAATTTCAAATGCGGAAAATTTCATTGCTCAATTAATGCTGGAATTCTGAATTGATTTTTTAAAAACATGCAGTATGTCAAATGAAGCCATTGGTTTCTGAGGTCACATTGTTATATTCCTCTCACCCGTTTACCGGGGCCATCACCATAGCCGTGAATAGCAACTGGAGGAGGAGAGAAAGGAAACATCAAATGACAACTAATGCAATGGTCTTGTCTCCAACAACAAGGTCACCCAAGTCTTTTTGATCACTTTCAGTTCTCCTCATCGAGGTTATTATTTTCTGATTGTAAGCAGACAGTCCCCTGGCATATTTGCCCATTCTGGTCCCACATTATTGGCTTCTGTTTTCTCTCTTAGGGATCCGTGCTGGGGAACGTGCTGGAAAATCTCGAAAGAACGATCTAAGATTCTAAGGCATACAATAATTACTTGACCCCTACCTACACTGTTTTGTGTTTTCTGGTTGCAGGCCTATGCTGATGATCATCATATCATATATTGAGAATGGAGAAGTGTCTGTCCTTCCACCACATGCACTTATTCACCTCATCATCCCCTAGGTGCCCATATTCACAATTCACCTCGCCCTACGGGATGAAATCACGGGAAAGCAGCAGTACACCAGGTGATAGTGGCATATGCCTGGGGTTTGGGTGGAATGTTGTGTCAGACAGGGATTGCTTCAGGTCGGTGGAGAGCGACCGAGGACGGCCTCGGGGCCAGTTTTGATGTGCGTTCTGTTAGGTTGGCTTTTTCACAGTGTCGACAAAGAAACGCCCATCTACAATAACAGGGGACCCCTACTTTGGAATAAATTGAATCCCATCAGACACTGCGAAACACCCCCCTTGCACAAAAACATACAAACTTGTGAGTTATGCCCGTTACAATGGGCATTGATTACTAGTGGTACAGCATGTGCTGGAAGAAGTGGAAAGGGGAATTTACATTGCTTTAGCAAATCACAGTGTCTGGGCTTTCCAGAGGTAACAATTAAGAATAATTACAGATAGCCCCCGGGTTTTAACATCTTCTCACATTAACGACGTTTTCAGATACAGGCACTGCCGTTTTACGCTGGGGATGGGTTCCAGCAACATAGCAGCATAAAGTGAAAACAAAACAAAATTATAATATAAGGAAATGATACATTCAAAAATTTCCCCACAAGCAGTACAAATATTGACAAATATTGATGTTTTTAATGCTTAGAAAAATAATTGGAAACCTTTAAAACACACGTTTAATAGGAGGTTCCAGGTTGAGTGTAGTCGGTTTATATGAATCCGTCCCTCTTTTTGTCTAGAACAGCAATACTGTAGACTTTACAACATTACACCATCATTCCACCTGCTAAGGGACTGGGCTGGCTGGGAGGATTCAATATGGTGCAATAGAATCGGGGATTGGCTTACTTGTTATTGAGAGTGAGGTGGCAATCCCGGAAGAAGTTGCTGTATTTATTGTTCTAAAAATACAGACAGTAGAGTACAGTACTGCATATCTTAATCTATAAATGAGGAAGCTTCATTGTTAGTTAGTTTGTCCCTTATAGAAATCCAGGGGAAGGCCCTTACACCGCCTTCAATTAGCACATCGGGGGTTACTTTTTCCAAGGAATCTAACGCCGCATGTTTCAGCTTCCGAAAATGAACCTAATTCCCACAACACGCATATTCCCGAATCTTCCCCCTACTCGCGCCTCAACAATTAACATAATTACATAAACTTCTATAGCAACGACAACAATTTATCTTTTCCCAAGTTTATATATACCCCGTGATAGGGCCATGGGCCCTTATAGGGGAGTGGTATACCACCATTTTCCCTGCAATTTTCCGCTTTTTCTTCCAACTCCGGTGCAAAGATGAAAGGACATGGGGTAAGGAAGGGAATTTTTGGGGCGGGAACGTAGGTGCAAGTGCAATGTCGACAAATGGGTCATGTGCTGTTCCCCAGGAGGTTAGGTTGCCAGACACCTCCTTTGGTGCAGGGCAGAGACCCTCCCGACGCAGGTGAAAGGAAGTTCCCCAGGCGGGGATCGAACCTGGGGCCTTTCACTCAGCAAGCCGAGACGTTACCATCTCGGCCATCTACACCTCCCCCAATACCTATCAAAGTATTGCATTTGCATTGCATCTATATAATTATCTTGCGCCTCTTTTTTTGTTTTTTACAAGGCCCATCGCCGTAAATTATTCAACTCATCCGCCAATTACGCTAATTGGCCACCTCACGTGAGTTCATATGGTATGGTCATTCTGGGATTTTGTAGATTTGAAATTAGACTTCCCGACACAAATAAATACAAAAAAATGAATTTTTAACAAAATTACTCCGTGTTGGAAAAAGAAATTCCCACCAGGCATCTGTATGTACATTTCTCAAGTTCTTCAGGGCAAACAGTTAGAACGAGGTGGGGGTGTGAGGTGGGGTTGAGGGGTCATGGGGTCAAATATTCTGGGGGAAAACGTGGCTGTGCAGTCTTTTCCTGGGCCAACTCCATACCCATTCCTCTTTTTACACATCCAATCAGAATTGACTACGCTATAACCAAAGAAGGCAATCTATCACAGATAGTGACAAACTTTGGCTTATTGTAACTTGGCCTTATTTTAAGGTGTATCGAGTTCCAGTGTACGGAACGCAAATATTTACAAACAAACAAACTTCCTAAAATATATGTACCCGTACCTTTAAGGCTTTAACAGCATCCCAACACACCCGGGCAAGGCCGGGTAACCTGCTAGTCTAATATATACAGGGTGATTCTCTCGAATGGAAACCCAAACATTCCTGAATAACTTTTTATCTATGGTATGGTTCCTGATGAAAATTGACATGTGCTTACCTTGTATCATGCCAAACAAGGTCTGACTAAAGAATATACCAAAAGTGGTCCCCTCCAGCATGCAAGAATTTTTAAATCCGAGTCTGCATTTGGCCTAAGACTCCTGTAGATTGCCGGTGGGAATGGCTCAATTCCCGCCCGCCCACCTGCTTGGTGACAGGGCATCGCAAGGCCTCGGTCCCGGTGGCTCGAGATCCCCTCTCGCCAAGCAAGCGGGCGGGTGGGAATGGATGGGATTGCCGCCATCAATCTGCAGGAGTCTTCGGCAATATGCAATATGCATTAAAATTCTTTTGGATGCTGGAGGGGACCACTTTTGGTATATTCTTTAGTCAGACCTTGTTTGGCATGATACAAGGTAAGTACATGTCAATTTTCATCGGGAACCATATACCATAGTTAAAACGTTATTGAGGAATGTTTGGGTTTCCATTCGAGAGAATCAAGTATACAGGGTGAATACTGTAACTTTGGCAAAAATCACAGGGTGGGTAGTGTGGACCAAGACAAGTATTTTTGACATAGGAAAAAAAGCCCCTAAACGAGGAGGAGGATACATAGGAGGAGGATGGAAAAGATTTCGCACTTCCCGAGGTCGTAGAAACCTCGGACTTGCACCGTTGGATTCCTTGCCCCCGGTTTAGTGTTTACAAAAATCCTCATAATTGAAAAATTCCCATAAATCGGTGTTGTGCCTAACCCCTCAGGCATGTCTGGGGTCACCATTGTGATCATATCCCACAGGTGTTGGAGATGCTGGATCTTTTCATCATGCATGTATCTCCAATAAAAAGGCCATCGGGGTAAGATCTGGGCTTTTAGGGGGACTAGGCATAGGGAAACTTCTCATTCAAGACTTCGCACACTGGGAGGTTGAACAAATGAAACTTTCATACGGCAGGTTTGTTTCATGGATGAGGCGACTTTTTATGTGCAGCATCAAGAAAGAAGTGTGTGGTGTAAAGACTTGTCATATCACAATAGGATCACAACAGTGACTCCAGATATGATTGAGTGGGTTTAGCGCGAGACCGAATTCTGCCATTTTAAGGTGGATATGAACCTACAGGTCACTATCTAACAACTCAATGAAAGTCACACACGTCATAGTTTAAGAGGTCTTCCTCCCAAAGGCACCAAAAAAACTACCCCTTCCCATGCAAATTAGCTCACAGGGTGACTCGGAAGTTTCCAATTAACATTGAGGCTTATGGGGAATTAAAACTTTCCTGGAAAGCGTCTTACTGTTAGATATCTAAGACCTTTAAATTAAAATGATGAAAATATGAGGGATAATGCATAGAGAGTAATTCTGAAAAGAAAATGACACCTTGCCATGGTATTTAAACTGTTGTCGACGAAAAACTCTCCAGTGACGTTACATTGCCTCAGGCGAGGAAGGAAGTGGCAACACCGCGTTTACAGTAGCGAGATACGGTTGCATACGACAGCGAAATATGAATGCAAGTGAGATGGTTATGAGTCGTATGACAATGGCGCACGCAGGATTTTTGTTTGGCAGGGGGGGGGGGGGTTTGTAAGATTAGCAAGTATTAGTTTATAG
>KZ538761.1:21414-49125 GCA_000934665.2 Catajapyx aquilonaris
GGGGGGGGGGGGGGGGGGGCTGTAACGCGTTCAACTCCCCGCCCCTCCCACCATGGCTTGGGTGTGCCAGTGGTTATGTCGTCGCTCTCTTTTTATAGTATATGGATAAACATCCAATACAATAATTACGTTGCTGCAGAACCTTGGGTGGAATTTTAATCCCACTGCTGGTTACTGCTAACTGAGCTATTCCAGTACCAACACTGGTACTGCTAAGTGAGAAGTAAAGGTGGCTACACACGGGCAGGTTGCATCCGCAGTTGGAGTTGGACTCCACCCGTCAATGAGCACGAGGCGGCACCTGTCGCGAGAGCGGCCGCCTCGCTCTCATTGGCGGGTGGAGTCCAACTCCGACTCCAACTGCAGATGCAACCTGCCCGTGTGTAGCCGCCTTAACTCGCAGTGGGACGAAATCTTTGCCTTCCGGTGGCGACAGAAGGCAGGTACGAGGGAGCGGGAGGGACGGCGGACCTTGATGCGTTGCCACTTCTATCTGTGCACACGCATAACAACACAATGTGTACCAAATCCGGCACAAATGAAGAGCTACTGGCTCCCCTTTCAGAAATAAACTTGTAAAAATGTCACGACAAAGTGGGACCTTGTAATTAAGACCGGATAAAATTGATTTCCATCCAAAATAAAAAATATTCAGAATACCTCCAAATACCATGTTACAGTTGGCAGGTGTGAAAATAGCAAGGAAAATAGCCACTGCGCACGAAAATTTCCACCCGGTAATTGGCCCATATTAAATCGAGTTTAAAACGCAGATTCGAATGGAATGCATAGGATTGAACAGCATTTACTGCTGCATCAGGTGCACATGTTTCCCTGATTTTAGCACTTCTTATTAACTTTCCCATTCTAGACTCTCAGTTGATTAGAGAGTAGGTTCACATCCACCTTAAATCTGCCAAGCGACAAAAAAAAACTCATATCAAAACAAACTAAGGCCAGACCAAAACTTTAGAGCATTCTTAGCATTTCAAAACCTAAATCATTAAGATATGTCTACAGGTTTTCGAGTTATAGGGGGTTTAAAATCCCCGCATTCTTTTTCGAACACCCTGTATTTATAGGTCCTGCCACAATGCACCACAAAAAAAAATTAGCGCCTATACTGTAGTTTATTGGGACACACAAGTGTTGCAGTGATGTGTTTTTGCTTATTGTGTTACTTTCAAAATTCTCTGAATCAAAATATTTTCAAAAGTAATTTTGAAACAGGCATTACTAACAGTGTAAAATGAAGCGGGGTAAAACGGGTACTTCCTGTACTGCATACAATAGGCCTACTTTATTGTTTGTCTCTGCCCTATCTGAAATGTTGTAGTCGTTTTTATTAGCAAAGAGTTCTCAAATGACGTGCACATTGCTTTTCACAGCCACGGGGATAGTCCTGGACAACGAGTGAGAGGAATACAACGTGGCCTCATAAAACAATGGCTTCATTTGATATACTGCATGTTTTTTTTTTAACCAGTTCAGAATTCCAGCATAAATTGGGCAATACAATTTTCCGCATATGAAATTCCAACATTCAAAGGGGGTCACACCAACTGAATGGGTCTGTGGATCCAGCATGGCCTGGCCAAATTGTTTACCAAGATGGTCAGACCAAGGGTTGTCCTTTTCATCTTCCTCCATCCTGGCAGAAAAAAGGAAAATAAGAATGTGCCTTGGTGAGAAAGTGTGACGGGAAAAGAAAGGCTTGACGATTGCAAAGAATATGTGTCCAGACAAAAGTGTGTGCGTGGTGAAGAAGAGTGTGTATGGTGGCCCTTTCGGGCCTCATGATGATCCCTCATTATTAGTATTGTAATCACATGTACTATTGACCGCAAAAGTAATGTCGCGACTGTTTATGTGTTTTTGTGTTTATGTGTTGGTAATCCTGGCGCTGCCAGGTTACGGCAAGGGTTACGGACATGTTGATTTGGCGATGTTCCGGAATCCACAAGACCCTGCTCACCGGTCACGGCCGCGGTCCCTTGGTCGCACAGTCCCGCAAGTGGCCGCACGGTCTGGTTCGCTGTTTGAGAGCGCCGCTACTAGTCGTGCAGCTTATTTCTAGTTTGGGTAAAATTCCATGTGAGATCGTACTGTACAACGATGTTCACCCGACTTTTTATTACTATTATAATTTTTTATTTTTAGAAAATCGAAATTTGGCACTTAGGATCGTATTTTGTCAAGGTCACAGGGACATATTTTTCAAACCAGATAACCGCTATCCGCTATAGGTCACGAGAAATGACGAGGTCAAAAATGGGAACTTTTCCATTCCGATGTTTACAATAACGCGATACCTTCTCTAATTATGTGTCCCATATGCATGCAAAATGGGGCTTTAAATTCTATACAAGGTAACGCCGAAGCCGCAGATAACCTCCAAAAAATTCTACAATTAAAATTACGTGCCATTTTGGGAGATCATATCCCCTTCAGTATAGTGCAAGTTTCATTTTGGCCCTCGTATTAGGGTCCCAGATATCAAATACAGTAAATAAGGAGGCGTGGCCACCCGCACCGAGTCCAATTTTCCGAAAAATTTTATGAGTAATCATCTACTCATACCCTTTCAGTGGTATGCATTTCCATTGTTGTGTTCGTATTAGGTTCCGAGATATAAAATAACTAGTGTGACTGGGTGCGTCTCTGTCATTCTGTGACAAGCCAGCCAAGTTGGTGGCTCGGCCCTCTCAGAATGTATTATTGTAACCCCATTATATTATACGTATATCAAATGAACGGGCGTGAAATGAGGAACATTTTGGAAGCAGCCGTTTTAACCTAGAGCGTAAAATGGAAATACAAAAAAATTCCCAATCCTAATATGTCCGTTTATCCATTATTTGGTCATTTTTGGTTGTTTTTTCCCCTCTTATGTGACACTGGGCAAATTTTAAATTTACACGTGTTAAAATAAGCGTCATGTCATGCTTGGCCTATCTATTAAAGAAAGATTCAGTTCCCCTGAGCGCCTCACGAGCAGAAAATCCGTCTCTAAATTCACCACCAACATGACCAAATGATGGAAAAAAATGACATTTCAGGATTTATTATTTCCAAGACTGCCAGACTTGTGATGTTGTCCTTCTCCAGGGGCAATGAGTAGGTGACCATGTACTCACCATATTAATTTAATACTCTTAGCATGCGGTTAACAATTTCATTGGACAACCTGAAATGTCACAACAATGGGAATTTTTTTGGTATTTCCATTTTACGCTCTGGGTTAAAACGGCTGCTTCCAAAATGTTCCTCATTTCACGCCCGTTCATTTGATATACGTATAATATAATGGGGTTACAATAATACATTCTGAGATGGCCGAGCCACCAACTTGGCTGGCTTGTCACAGAATGACAGAGACGCACCCGGTCACACTATTTATTTTATATCTAGGAACCTAATACGAACACAACAATGGAAATGCATACCACTGAAAGGGTATGAGTAGCAGATTACTCATAAAAATTTTCGTAAAATTGGACTCGGTGCGGGTGGCCACGCCTCCTTATTTACTGTATTTGATATCTGGGACCCTAATACGAGGGCCAAAATGAAACTTGCACTACTGAAGGGGATATGATCTCCCAAAATGGCACGTAATTTTAATTGTAGAATTTTTTGGAGGTTATCTGCGGCTTCGGCGTTACCTTGTATAGAATTTAAAGCCCCATTTTGCATGCATATGGGACACATAATTAGAGAAAGTATCGCGTTATTGTAAACATCGGAATGGAAAAGTTCCCATTTTTGACCTCGTCATTTCTCGTGACCTATAGCGGATAGCGGTTATCTGGTTTGAAAAATATGTCCCTGTGACCTTGACAAAATACGATCCTAAGTGCCAAATTTCGATTTTCTAAAAATAAAAAATTATAATAGTAATAAAAAGTCGGGTGAACATCGTTGTACAGTATGATCTCACATGGAATTTTACCCAAACTAGAAATAAGCTGCACGACTAGTAGCGGCGCTCTCAAACAGCGACCCAGACCGTGCGGCCACTTGCGGGACTGTGCGACCAAGGGACCGCGGCCGTGACCGGTGAGCAGGGTCTTGTGGATTCCGGAACATCACCAAATCAACATGTCCGTAACCTGGCAGCGCCCAGGATTACCAACACATAAACACAAAAACACATAAACAGTCGCGACATTACTTTTGCGGTCAATAGTACACTACCGGCCAAAGGGTCAGAATCACCCCCAAGCAAAGGTTTTTTATTTCTCAAGCCTAAACTTACAGTACAAATTGAAAGTGTGAGGCACCATTGCAAGTGTCGTAAATAACGCTACAAACCAAAAAAGGAACGGTCATTCTAGATTCAACAGAGGCGCAGATATTACCTATTTTGTTAAAAAAAAAATCTCGAAAACCTACATTTTCAACTATAAATATTAATGTATGAAGGTAATCATCACGAATTCATGGTTTATTATTTTTATTTATTATGGCAATAAGTAAACGCCGAACACAAAAAAAAATTAACACAACAATTTTAAAAATTTATCAATCGAACTGGAATTTTTAAAATTTGCGGAATTTCTTCTTACATGCACCCAACAATTTACCTATTGTCAACAGCGCATGACTTCAGAACTGATATTCCTACAGAAATCTCACACGCTCCGAGGAGTTTGGCTGGTTAAGTCGTGTCAAATACTCGCTCCCGTTTTGCCTCATCTTGTCGAGTCCCGTTGAGAGTCAAATAGGGCCTCACCTGCGGTTTTGACTCCTGTGGTGGACTGGTGGATCAGTTTCGATCACGTTTCGGACATGGGGTCAATTACAGCAGTCGACCTGAGGGAAGCATTGACCATCCTTAAGGTGCACTTATGGGCCGAAATTGGCCAGGATCTCCCGCAGTGTGCGTTGGAATCAACACGGGCTGGCAGAAGGGTATGGAGGCGCTAAAAAGGGAGCTGTCCAAAGACAGAGTGGTGATACGCAGCTTACAAGAAGTCCGGTTTTGCATGAAGAGGTGTCCTTTTTGAAGGATAGGGTGGTGCAGCTGGAAAACCAGACATGTAGGCAAAACTTACTGTTCTTCGGCATACCTGATGTGAGGGGAGAAACGTGGGATGAAGCGGAAAGCAAGATCCGGCGGGTGATAGTAGAGTACGGCCTTCACCCTTACCCCAAGCAAATGGAGTTTCAAAGGGTGCACCGTATCGGTTCAAGGGTGGGGCAAAGAGCCATCATCGCATTCCTGCTCAGATATAAGGATAAGAATGACATCCTATTGAACACTCGGCATCTAACGGGGACTGACATCCAAATCAGCGAAGACTACACGACCAGAGATGCTCGGAGGGACTTGCTGCCCTTCCTCAAATATTACAAATGGAGGAACCACAAGGCCTACTTGTGCGTCGATACTCTGTGGTGGACAATGTTTCATACCGCCTGCAAGAGGGCAAACTCGTCAAATGCAGCATGTCCCAACCCCCTTTTGCCGCGGCGGTTACATCAAGCGCTACGGGAGGAAATAGGTTGGCAGGTTCGTCAAATCGACAGTCATCCACATCGCCCGCATTGCTTGCTGCCCCCCAGAAGCAACACAAGGTGGACAACTTAACAGCCTCCAGTAACGACAATGAATGGTCGTCAGGCAACCTCGGCCAAGACCCGGTGCCTCAGCATCTTCGGGATCAACCGACGTCGAAATGAGGAGAGGATAGGGAGCTGACCTCACCAAGTTTGATATCAAACTTGATGAGGCAGCCAGACTCATTTATTTTTGGCGGAAAGTGATATTTTTTAAAGTGGTCAGAATGGTGTTTCTAGTGTCTCCCCCCCTCAGTGCAAGGAGCATCAACTGCATCCCAGTGTACCTAAAGGAAGAAGTAAAAAAGACAGGAAGGCTACACTGGTTCTCAAGTGCCCACGCCCCGTATCTCTGCTTCCCCAATCGCCTCCACCAGAAGTGCTGTCCCTCCAGGGTCCATCTGCAACCCGCCCATCCTGGAAACGGCCTTGGACAGTGTTATTTCATGGAATGTTGCAGGCAAAGTGTGTGGGGCGGTATCGGACATTTGATCTATCGCCTCTGATCCCTTAGTAGTGGGCTTGATAGAAACTTGGGCAAAGTCAGTTAAGGTTTCACCATTTTTGCCCCCTCGTTACTCTGGCTTTCATAGCCCGGCAGTTAAAAGGTTCAATATGGGCCGCTCCTCAGGGGGCCTGTCCTTGTTTATTAGAAGAGCTACTTGTAACCCTAAGCTTTTGGCAAAAGATTCCCACTATATTGCTGTTACAATGTCTTAGCCCCTTTTCTTGTCCCCGATTTTGCTCATTCTAGTTTATATGACGTCAGCCTTGAATTTTGAAGATATGCTAGCCTCCCTGTGCAATACCTCCTCAAGTTAACCCCCAAGTTAACTTTTTATTGGGATGGTACCCCTTTAGAGTGGACGAAAAAATATATTTATTTGGGCGTTCCTTTTACATCTACGGGGAAATTTTCGCATGGAAGCAAGCATTTTAAAACTAAAGCTTTGGTTGAAATCAATAGCCTGTGACCCGTATTATTACGTCTTAAGGTAAGGGACATCCAAACCGCTACTAAATTATTATTCAAAGCTCAAATTGCTCCGATTCTGCTCTACAGATCGCAAGTTTGGGGATTAGCTCAGATCAATGTGATTGACCAGGTTCAGAACTACTTCTTAAAAAAATTCTTGTGTCTCCCAAGAAACACGGCTCAATATTTCCTCCATCTTGAGACAGGCGAGCCCACCTTGTCGGTTGGATTTTTAAGGCTCCTCTGTAAATTCATAGTTAAGTTACAAAACCTACCTGAGGAAAGATTATTGAAAATTGCCTTTCGCTCAGCATTAAAGGATGCCGAAGCATCGATACACTGTACAAACTGGGTGTCATGAGCCCGAAGTTTGTTGTCAATTGTGGATTCTCATGATTGGAGTTCATTTGACACCATACTCCCATTAACTGTCCAAAAGTATTCAGATCTTCAGCTGGAAAGGAGTGAGCAGGCCTTGTCCATCTCTGTTCATTATTCCCATTACCGAGAGAGCCGCCCGTTAGTGTCCCCGGCATACTACCTCCAATACCTTACTCCGATTAGAATCACTCGCTTGTTGGTGAATCTTCACCATTGTTCACCTACCCTGTATTTGTCGGGTTGTAGACTTCAGTTTGACATGAAAATGATTGCACATGGTGTAATATAAGAGAACCTTTTTCCCCTCATCACATTTTTTTCATATGCCCATTTTTCTGTATCCCCCGCCATCAGTTCTTGTTCAACCTTCCTTCTTTTCCCCCTGATAGATTTCACCTACTATTTGACCAATTACCTAAAGATTTAGCTTACAATTTATATAATTTCCTGGAGAACGTCGCAAAAAGAATAGAGTTTTGTGATTAATTGAAGGCTGTACTTTATTCACTTATACTTTGTTAAATATGTACACATTTTCCGAGCTTTTGAAAACGGTATTCTGTTTCCTTTGTTCTTTCTTCTTTACTTTGTGTTGTATAATTCAGAGCTGCGTCCCCCCAAGAGGGCCCCAGCCCTATAATGGGGTAATCAAAATAAATAAATAAAAATAAATAAATAAATATTCCTACAGAAATGAGGTTTGGACCAGCCGATTTGTTAAAGTTTTCCACATCGTCTGGTCCAAACCTCATTTCTGTAGGAGCATCTGTTCTGAAGTTATGTGCTGTTGACAATATGTAAATTGTTGGGTGCATATAAGAAGAAATTCCGCAAATTTTAAAAAATTCCAGTTCGAGTGATAATTTTTTTACATTTTTGTGGTATTTTTTTTGTGTTTGGCGTTTACTTATTGCCATAAATAAAAATCATAAAGCATGAATTCGTGATGCTTGGGGATGATGTTAAACTTTTGACCGGTAGTGTACATTGAAAAATGAGTGGCTAACCCCTCAATTTATTACATGTGTCCCCTCCTTCTGCTACAAGACTGAAATTCCTTGGGTGGGCTATGGTGTGGCGTAGTCGTGAGAGTGGGCTGCAGGGTGAGGGTGACATTGGTAAGGTTGACATTGGTAAGGTTAACTTGGACACATTTAACCATAGAAACAAAGTAGTGCCAGGTTGGTCACCTTGCCATTCATAGCGTCAGTACAGGCAGCACAATCCTGTCAGGGCGGTTTATGTAACCCCCTGAGTCCAGGTGTTCAAAGGTACAGTAATGTCAAAAATGGTATATATATATGAGGCATTCCACGTCAAGCGGGCCACCTTCTGACAAATCTTTGAGGACCTTGACCAAAATTTAGTGACATGTACTACTCATCGACCTATGCAGGAATCAAAATTATTATACCGCTGTATTGCATGGTTGCAGAACTACAGGGTGTCAGATGGGATAGTTTTTGGACATTTTTGCTACGTTCGCTGTGACTTAGATGGCCATATCTCCTAGAAGGTCAGGTCAAATCTTATATTTGATATGTGCATTCGAAATATATTTTTATGTTCTGGGAGATGGTCATATCCAAAATTGAAAAATCCAAAAACTTTACATGAAAGATGGCAGCCAATATTTTGATTTTGATATTGATCAATAATAATCGACCCATACGATTTCTTTTGAATGGCACTAAAATGATCAGGGTAAGATTTACTTGAGATTTCCACAAATTGTGGAGAACCGTTTTTCGATATTCGACAAATATAAAATTATTTTAGGGTGCAAGACGCGTACGGAAAATTTACTCACCTCAATTAACAATAAATTACTCCAACTTTATAGTGATAAAAATTCATGCTGTACATCATGAGGATGCCTGATTTAAGCACTCGACATTGGTAATAATAAAAACCGATTTTAGTAACATACTAAAAATATTAGCCGCATAAAGGTAACAGAGACATCAATTTTTAAAAAGCCTGCATGAACTTTGTGCGGCTTATCTTTTTACCACGCAATCTAAATCGGTGTTTATTATATTCTATAGAGAGTGCTTATATCAGGCATTCTCATAATGTGCAGCATGAATTTTTAACGCAATAAAATTGGAGTAATTTTATTGCTAATTGAGGTGAGTACATTAACGGTACGCCTTTTGCACCCTAAAATGTTTATATTTGGCAGATATTTAAAAAAAAAGTTCTCCAGATTTCCATTTTCGCACACTTTCTCTCTGGCGGACCAGCTAAAAATGCTTGAAAACAATGTATCTCTACAGATACATTGCCAATAATTAAAGGGTTAAACCTATTATTAGCTCTCCTGTAAAATTTATAAAATGGTCTATTCGCCCTTTCTCCTTAAGGGCGCACGATCACGACGATTTTTCCCACTCGCGGAGGCCAAGTTGGGCCGAGGGACGGGTGCAGCGTTGTGTTCGCACCGCCGGTGTGGCCGTCTCGCTGGAGGTGCGGACCTGAAATTGTCACAGCATGGCGACGAAGAGCCAATTGAGCCTCCCGACCAAGGCTCGATCAGTTCGGATAATAATTGCGCGATCTAGAAGGGGAAGAGTTTTTAAAAAACGGGTCACGGCATCTTGGCCCAGGATGCGAATTTGGGAAGAATCTCGACGTCCCACGATGGCCTTAGCCCTCCTCTTGCTACTCCTCCAAAGCGCGATTTTTTTGGGCCGGTGGTTTTTGCGCAAGTAGAAAAATCCCGTCACCCCCGCAACAAGTAAAATAGCCGGGAGAACTCGCTGACGAGGAGCGGTTGGTAGTGCAACCGAGCCCCCCCACCCCACCTCAACCAACCCTACTCTCCAAGTCTTGCTTGCTGCAGGGGGGAACCGGATTGGGATGGTTTTTGGGCTAAAAGGGTACTGACGATGTCTGGTGTTCTGCGTAATCGTGGAATGCATACCATAGAGAATATCACTGAATATGACTTATACATTATTTTCCCCGGAAAATGCATTGAAGCGCTGGCCAATGGACGGAACAAATCGACTTGCTTCTTGCGGAAGCGAATCACTGCTATTTTTACTATTTCTTTCCATTTTTGTTGGTGGTGGTGGTGTTGTTGTTGTTATTATTATTATGATCGTTAATGATGATGATGATGATGATGATGATGATGATGATGATGATGATGCTAATAATGCGGTCACTCGCATTGTACGTGTGGGACCAATTTTTCTGACGCATATGCAACCAAACTTGTCAATCGAGTTCAATAATCCTTATATACCCCGGGGGTAGGTAAGTTGGGGGTCCTCCTGTCGCCTCAAGTGCTCCACCCTCTTCGGCCCTCCAGGGCGATGTGTGGACCTTCCCAGATGTCATCCAAGTGCACGAGGTCATGGGCCGATGCAGAGAAAGGGAGCAATTAGCAGGAGGACCCCCAACTTACCTACCCCCGGGGTATAAGGATTATTGAACTCGATTGACAAGTTTGGTTGCATATGCGTCAGAAAAATTGGTCCCACGCGTACAATGAGAGTGACCGCATTATTAGCATCATCATCATTAACGATCATAATAATAATAAAAACACCACCACCACCACCACCACCAACAACAACAACAAAAATTGAAAGAAATAGTAAAAATAGCAGTGATTCGCTTCCGCAAGAAGCAAGTCGATTTGTTCCGTCCATTGGCCAGCGCTTCAATGCATTTTCCAGGGAAAATAATGTATAAGTCATATTCAGTGATATTCTCTATGGTATGCATTCCACGATTACGCAGAACACCAGACATCGTCAGTACCCTTTTAGCCCAAAAACCATCCCAATCCGGTTCCCCCCTGCAGCAAGCAAGACTTGGAGAGTAGGGTTGGTTGAGGTGGGGTGGGGGGGCTCGGTTGCACTACCAACCGCTCCTCATCAGCGAGTTCTCCCGGCTATTTTACTTGTTGCGGGGGTGACGGGATTTTTCGACTTGCGCAAAAACCACCGGCCCAAAAAAATCGCGCTTTGGAGGAGTAGCAAGAGGAGGGCTAAGGCCATCGTGGGACGTCGAGATTCTTCCCAAATTCGCATCCTGGGCCAAGATGCCGTGACCCGTTTTTTAAAAACTCTTCCCCTTCTAGATCGCGCAATTTTTATCCGAATTGATCGAGCCTTGGTCGGGAGGCTCAATTGGCTCTTCCTCGCCATGCTGTGACAATTTCAGGTCCGCACCTCCAGCGAGACGGCCACACCGGTGGTGCGAACACAACGCTGCACCCGTCCCTCGGCCCAACTTGGCCTCCGCGAGTGGGAAAAATCGTCGTGACCGTGCGCCCTTAATGCCGACGATGGACCTTCTGCTTCTAACAATTTAGGAAGAAGAGCGAATATCCATTAAATTTATTACACTTAAATAAATTGAATAATTTTCTAATACAGTGTGGAAAAAGAAATGGCGATCTGACATCATCAAGGATTCCATGTAAATATCTTCACAGTACAATATGAGTAAACAGAAGCAACAAAAAGCAACAATGCAAGATACGATGACATCAGATTGTCGTTTGGTTTTACGCACTTTAGTGACTGTCAAAGTACATCAATGCATTGGTCCAATGCTATAAAATTTTTGAGTTTATACAGTGATACTGCGATTTGTGAGGGCAATTTTAAACCTAATATTAGCTCTCCTGTAAAATTTATAAAATGGTCTATTCGCCCTTTCTCCTTAACACCGATAATATATCAGTTTGAGTTTTCACCAGTCTTACTTAGCTGAGTCGAGGGGAAATATTAAACTCTGTATGAGTGTGTCTGTGATAGCCTCTCAATGTTGTGGGATGTTTATAAATCAGATGAGACATGATGCTCAGTGCTGTTGAATACTTACAAGGGAAGTGTAAGTGTTGTCAGTGGAGTTCCTGAATGCAACTTGGCACAATAATAGTTATTAAAGACAATGCAAACAATTTAGGCGAATGCCCACAAGGTCAAAAGTTATGACCTCTCGAACTCACAAGGGACACTTTCCAAGGTCTCGACGATTTTCTTGAAATTTGGTACAAGGGATGAAAAACGCACCTAAAGTGACCTGCTCAAAATGACCCTGTGACCCCTTTTGGGGGCTACCAATGCACCAAATTTCAAGAAAATTGGTGAGTTTTCGGCATTTAAGACTTGATCTCTGTCCCCCAAAAAGGGGTCACCGGGTCATTTTGAGCAGGTCACTTTAGGTGCGTTTTTCATCCCTTGGGGTGGCCTACCGATGTACCGAATTTCAAGAAAATCGGTGAGACCTTGGAAAGTGTCCCTTGTGAGTTCGAAAGGTCATAACTTTTGACCTTGTGGGCATCCGCCTAAATTGTTTGCATTTTCTTTAATAACTTACCTGCCTATATTATTGTGCCAAGTTCCATTCAGAAACTCCACGGACAACACTTACACTTCCCTTGTGAGCTTGGCAAAAGATGAAGAGAAAAACACAAAATCCCATATTCAGTCATTTCCAAAAGAAGCTGGCAAGCATGTGTACAGTGCTGGCCATATATCGAGGCAACCGCCAGCGACATTTTTCCGAAGCGGCAGAAGAAGGAATCTTGCTCGCCCGGCTTGTAGCATGCTTATCTTCGATTCCTTCTTTTGCCGCTTCGGAAAAATGTCTCTGGCGGTTGCCTCGATATATGGCCAGCACTGTACCCAGGACCCATACCCTTACAGCTGGCCAGACCTCTCTCGTCCAACAGCAATGCCCTACCTTTTCCATACATTCCCCATCTACAGGGATTTCGCCCCACGGAGGCTGCCATCCTTTACCCCTCCTCCATCCCTTCCCCCTTAGTGTATCTCCCATTTTCGACACGACTGACATTGATATGAGTGAAATTTTGACGTGACTCTACCTTCCATTGTCTGGACCCAAATGGTTACATTATTCGATGCGCAATTAAAATGCAAAGGTGTTTCCTCAAGGTCTTACGCACATTTCACCACATACCACGCAGCAGCAACTGAAGAGGAATGTGCCGGTAGTACAGGTCCACGGTACAGGACACACTGGGACACACTCTGCTCGTTCCACCACGGATCCAGGCAAGTGCGTGAAAGCTTCCTGGTCGAGGTCGACGCTGGCTGCTAGTGACTCATCAGCACCTGAGCCTTTGTTCCTGCAAGACCCTAGCAGTGAGTGGGAGGAAGTCAAGGAGGAGGGGTCAAAGTGCAGCTCTGCACCGTCTGCACCACGCCACCACGCTGTCTGCCTGCCCGCCAAAATGCCAGATCGTGTGCCAGATTGCCAGATGATCCGGATCTGAACGCACCCACGGGCCTTTCCTCCTCCTCCCCCTCCCCCGACGGAACGTCCCCCCCGTTCGCATACAGTAAATGTTTTTGTCAAATCATTGGTTTGGTATAAACGTAAACTTGAAGAAGTAATTTTTAAAAGGGAATTATAATGCAACTGAAACTTTTCATGTATGTCAAAGGCCTTCACTTGGCAACTCTGTCCCGTGGCGAGAGGTTAAGAAGGCCATGGTTTAAGAGTTGCAACCTGAGGGTACCGGGTACGTGTGTTCGTTCTCCTCTTCCGGCTGCCCCGTGTCGTTGCCTGGACGTTAGGTACTCCCTAAATCAGTGGTTCTAAACCTTTTCGGGCCTCCGCACCCCTTTGAAGACAGTTGGTCCTTGTCGCACCCCCTATACCAGGGGTGATTCATTCAGTTCATGAATGAATCACCCCTGGTATAGGGGAGAGCTTCATAGTTAGACTAAGTCTAGAGCAGCGGTTCTCAAACTGTGTTCCGCGGAACCCTAGGGTTCCGTGACACCAGCATAGGGGTTCCGCAAAAGATTTGGAAAATATAAAAAATAAATTTTTGTACCTAAAAAACAATAGCATGATTGGCTTGAAAAAAAATTTAACATAACCTTGCCCTAATACTTATAGGTATTCCTAGCACAAATTACGAGTTAAGATTAGGGTTCAGGGTTCCGCGAAAGAATTATGAGGTAAATAGGGTTCCGCGGCCCAAAAAGTGAGAACCGCTGGTCTAGAGAACCGCTGCCCTAAAGAATGTGGATCCACCTGGGGTGCAAAGGATTCCAGTTTTGTGTCTGTTTGGATTTGGACAAATATATTGCATGTTGATATGAATGCAGTGCAATATGTCATACCTTTTAACATTTTCTCTCTCTCTCTCCCTCTCTCTCACTTGGCTGATAGTGTAGTGGGCATACAAGTGAAACACTCCCAAGTCCAAAAAAAAAAAAAAACAGTTTTGAGATCATGGAATTGACCTTGCCCTTGCTTAGACCCACATGCTAGTGAAGGCAGAAAATCCCGGCTTGCTGGCTCATCATGAAACTTTATGACTAAATGGACTTGACTAGGCAGCATAGCAGTAAAGATGCGACTTCAGGGGGGTTAATTGTAAACATGAGTTAAGATTAACTATGAAGTTAGTCTATATGAAGACCTCAAGGGGAGAATAACCAAGGTCCACTTTTGGTCACACATGAGTTACATATCTCAGAATATAGTTTCACTAGCGTAGAATATGATGGTTTGTTCATGATTGTGGAGTAATGATCATAGGTCACTAGCTATGGAAAGCCACGAAAGTGGGATTTACAATAGAACCGTATGGGCCTTTGAAATTTGAATATTTCAGTTTCACCTGAGGTGGACCTTGATTGTTCTTCTCCCGAGGTCTTCATATGTATACAGGGGGTTTCAGAGTCACGGGTCAAGCGTGTGCGAGAAGGTGGGGAAAAATGGTAGGTGGCGACAACCCCGGTCGGTATTATAAAACAATTAGAAATACGGCAGTAATCAATTTAATAATACGGCAGGACGTCACATCCTTTCTGTTTGAATCGAGTGGTGCGGACTGGCAGGTTGAACCTGGTAGAGCGGCTTTTTAGCCTTGCGGGTTGCACTGAAAAAGTCGCTCTCATGCTACACCGGCAGGGTACTGTACAATGTAGTGTACTACTGTTCAGTACCCTGCCGGTGTAGCATGAGAGCGCCTTTTTCAGTGCAACTCGCAAGGCTAAAAACCCGTTCAACCAGGTTCAAACCACTGAATCTGCCAGTCCGCGCCGATCTATTCCAATACAGGAAGGATGTGACGTCAAGCCGTACGGCCGTAACAAATAAATTGATTATACTGCCGTATTTCTAATTGTTTTATAAACCCAACCGGGGTTGTCGCCACCTACGATTTTTCCCCACCCCCTCGCGCACGCTTGACCCGTGACTGAAGCACCCTGTATACCAGAGCTAACTGTACAGGTGACCTTAAATCACGTTAATATCCATAGTGGTGTAAATAACTCAAAACTGACAAAATAGGCCCTAGTGGACTTCTCCTGTAAGCCGACACTATGTATGATTTGTGGTTTCTCACATTCTTAACAACATACCTCTTTGCCTCTAGCGTATGCCAGCAGTTGACACCAGCAAGACCAAGGGTCTGATTCTTCAAGATGCAACGCTGGTTGGTAGGTATTTTCAATGGTTTTGGATTCCAAATAAGTGACAAATGAGACCAGGGCTGACTTCCTAGGCCAGGGCTATATTTGATCTTGTCTTCTGCATCCACTTTCCTATTCTTCACGGGTGCCCCAAACGACCCTTTTGACTCGCACCACACAAGAACTGATCACTTGGAAAATCAGCGACTATCTGCACCAAGACCTCTGAGAAGTCCCAATGTAGAACCAAGAATGAGAAAAAAGGAAATGCGGCTGATAGTTTCCGTCCTTTCCCAGTAGTGGGCCAGTAAATGGATCCCATATGGTACCCTACCCCTCTCCTGCACACGACGGGGAGGGGTTCTGGTCTATTAGGCATCATTTCTTGGGAGTGAAAACATGTACAGAAAGGGTCAAGGGCCTAGCTTAGGCAGGATATGTTGAAACATTTTTATATTTGTGATATGACTGTAGTTGTATATCGTCGTGGTTCGGACAAAATTGCGCCACTGTCCGGACCCAGACTGCTGTCCCTCAGTTGAATAGCCCTGTCCTAGGCCAAGTAGAGTCTTGAGCTATATTCACAAGCATGGAATAGGAGGGTGTAACTTTTATTCTTGTGGGAATATGCAAGTCCGCAAAATAGTACTATTCAGAAATAAGGGGAGACGGAGTGGCGCTGCGGTAACGTGCGCGCCCACGGATGTTAAGGTTCCGGGTTCGATCCCAGCCCGGGGACACCCCCTCGTGCAGAGTTCTGGAGTCGTCTCTGGCTTCGTCTCGGGTGGCATCTCCACAGGCTAAACCACCCGGGGAGTTCACAAAATGACCAAGCACCGTTACCGCACTGCACTTGCACATCCCCTCCGGTCATCCTGCCCCTGGGCCCGGGCACTTCGAATATGGTTCCACAATGTATACTGTTCGATTGAAAAATAAAGGTCCGTGCGAATACCCTCTGGGTGAGCACTACCCCAACAATTATTATTATTATTATTCTTATTATTATTCTTATTCTTATTATTATTATTATTATTATTATTATTATTATTATTATTATTACGGCATTTTTGCGATAGAGCGGACATGAAGCGACGATTATTTTTTAAGTTGAATACCGCATTTGATCACACCAATCGGATGCTCAGCATCTCTACTAAACATTGCCAACCTTAAAATTGGCCAGTGTTGCTGTTCTTTGGCCCCAGCTGCTCATACGTTCAACTGTGCGCGCCAAAGGCCTTTTGGTGTCTGGGGACACGAGCGGCTTTTGGCGCCTCTGTAAGCATTGCCATTCATTCGATCACTTCTCAAGTGTGTCTGTTGGATGCAGCTTGATGTCCTCTTTCGATCGGTGTGCTTAAATTGTCGGAGGGTGATCTCTGTGTGCTTCAGTTTCAGTAACTAACCAGAGTCATCCGAAAGCTTTGGTTCGTTACCAAAAATTACACAAAATTCCTGTATACACCTTATGCCAATGATTTGGAGCGTCAAACTTGGAAACCCCTGTGGGAGTCGCGTAATACAACAGTGTCCCAAGATTCAGCCCAATTCCATACCTCCATGTATTTATTTGGACGGTAACGAACCAAGCCATTTTCCTGCCGCCGAGTGTGCTCCCTCCGATCTCGGCTCAGATAATAAGCAAATCCACGCCCAATAATGCAGAAATTTTTATGTAATGGTTTTCAATGGCGCTGCTTTCAGATCCGATGTCAGAAATTCAAAAATCAAAATGGTTGATCCAATATGGCAGACAGCATGTGCAGAGAATTGGACAGATATGCAGTATTAGCGTCAGAATTAGTTTACGGCGGCTTTAGAGGGCTCTGATTTCAAATTCAATGTAAAAAAGTTACAAATCAAAGTGGCGCAATGTGTTATCCTGATATGCCCTGATGCTACCGCCGATTTTATTGGGAGGAAGGGGGAGAGATGCAGCTCTTCAATAGTTCTTATTTATGATGCTGAAAACAAATTTTCACGAATCCTTCATGTTATAAACAGTTGCCTCTATTTACAATGCCACTGCAAGGTGGGTGGTCCGGAAGTTAATTGTCTCTAGCGGTCAAGGTGGCAGGTGGTGGCAGCTAGTCTTTGGTTCTTCTCAGTCATGAGAGCCTCCCGCTTTTTATAGGCCGTAAATCAAAAAAATTTGCATTTATCTGAAATTTTGCAGGTCTGAATTTATTGGAAAATTGACTGAAATGACCCATTTTCAAATACCTTCATTTATAGGCTTAGTAAATTTTTATAGATTGTCACATTATAACTCCTTATACAGTCATATGCATATGCATTACAATGTGGTGCAGCTAAAATGGCTGTGCTCAGAGGTCAGAGGTTATAAATTTTTGAATAAACCATTATTAAAATGTTTTCCCCTCTAGTCAGTTCATAACTTCATTGATGTGTCTGTGTCAGCCTGGTCCCCAAAGGCTGGTGTGTAGGCAGGCAGCACCCTTTTCATATAATGGGTTACATCTTGGTTACATCCAACATACACAATCATCACGGCATAGTCCCATGATGAGGTATAGTCAGCGATGACCAGGTCATACGACCCAGCCATCTCAATCGACCAATACACGAGAATCCTCTGATGACTGGTCAGTGTCATGATGTGTCTCGTTTTAATTATGTACGCCCTGAAGTGGTAAAACAGCTCACAAATACTACCCGTGAAAAGGTTCTGAACGGTGGAAAATCGCACGCCTTGGTTCGTTATTTTTTTTCTTGGTTCGTTACCGAGAGTTTTGTTGCGCTACGACGCAAAGAAAAGCAGATACCGGTTTGGCAAGGTGGCCAATGGATTCCTCGCACTTTTCTTCTCTAGAGCATCTCTATACTGCCATCAAAACCACTTAGAATTCGCAGAGTTATTACGCAATGTAACCCGGTGCAGAAATGCGTGTCCTCGAAGGTTCGTTACCGTGTTTGTTCTCGCTCCTCGGCCGCTATTGAATGATATATTTGGTGTCGGATTTGTGGCAAAATTCAGCCCTCTGTACCTGGAACTCTATAGAAAAAAAAAAGTATCCCCAACGGTTTACCACAAGCATGGAAAATCACAATGAAAGTTGAAAAAAATCGTCCGAACCTTGGTTCGTTACCGCAAAAATGCCCATTATTATTATTATTATTATTATTATTATTATTATTATTATTATTATTATTAGTATTATTATTATTCAGAAATAAGGTAGGCTTAAATCCACCTAGCCTGGGGATATCATGAGTCAAAAAAAAGTGAGACCAGGGAAGGGCGTAGTTTACCAAATAATGGAGGAATTTGTTGTGACATCACTCAACCTCTCCTTAACTGATGTCACAATACTTCTAATTCATGTGACATTTTATCACAAAACTTTTCAAGTCGCCACAATATATTTTTTGTCAGTATCATCATTTTATTATTCAAGTCCTAACACTGCATTTTAAATGACATAATGTAATGTTCTGCTGACATTTGCATCATGGCCACGTTGAGCCTGGGACTACCCAGGAATAATTTGGAACATGCTTCTGAATAACACCTTTTAATGGCACTATAGATCCTTCCTAATATGCCCTAGTTCCCCTTATCCCCAAAATACCTGGGAACACCAACAATGTTTCTGAATATGCCCCTTTTGATATTGAGAAAGATAGAGAAGCCAACTGGCTAGTGAATTTATTTAGCTGCAGTGTGGCACTAATTAATAATAATAATAATAATAATAATAATAAATAATAATTCATACCCCATTATCAGCCTTTTTCGGCTCTTTAGGGGGGAAGTTTTCTTTTGTCTGGAACTCTTTGCTTTCATTTTACTGCACTTTTTGGGATGGGATAGGGACGGAAGGAAGCGGCTGTGGCCTGTTAGTTACGGAAACAACTCCGGAATTTTCCTGGATGGACCGTGGGAAACCACAGAAAACCACGGTCAGAGTTGCCGGCCCCGGGATTCGAACCCAGGACCTCCCGATTAGTAGTCGGACGCCTTATCCACTATGCCAACCTGCTTCGGTGTGTGGCACTAATTTAGTGGGAGCTAATTAGTCAGCTAGTGGCCTGAAAAGTTAGCGAAAACAGCTAATCAGCTAACGAAAAGTTAGTTCAGCTGTTAGCTGATTAGAGGAGCTAATGCCCACCTTTGATTGCATGTAAAGTGAAGCAACGAGTGGAGAAAGTCTTATTCGGATTGTTCTAACATTCTATACTGTATATATGATGCCTTATATCGTCTGTCATAATTAAAATTTTACACTGAACTATTTTTTTCTGTCATAGTTTCCGCCTTCTAACGCATGCCTTAAAATATTATGAAAATATCATCAGTAGATCAACCTCAGGAACAAATGGGTTAAGCAGGAACTTTAGAATTGTTACTTTTAATGGTTATCAAAAATATACATAGGTTGCCAATATTAGGTACTTTTTAACACCTGCAAAGGGGCTTGACCTGAATAAGGTGGGATCTACCATTAAAGTTTGATGCCAGTTTTTCCAATCGCCATTCCCAATAATAAATTCATTGCAATTTTGACCTTGGATGGGTGATTCCATTTGGTCTAACATTAGCAGCTAATATATTTGATAACCATTAAAAATGACAATTCCAAAGTAACTGCTTAATAATTAGTTTAATACAAAAAATAGCTACAGCAATCAGACAAGTATTTTGGATCACCCTGTAGATATATACCTCAAATGAACCGAAGCAGTTTGGAGTAGGGGATACGGTGTCCGACTGCTAATCGGGAGGTCCTGGGATCAAATCCCGGGGCCGGAAACTCTGACCGTGGTTTTCTGTGGTTTCCCACGGTTCTTCCAGGAAAATTCCGGAGTTGTTTCCATAATTAATAGGCCACAGCCACTTCCTTCCGTCCCTATCCTATCCCAAAAAGCGCAGTAAAATGAAAGCAAAGAGTTCCAGGCAAAACAAAACTTCCCCCCTAAAGAGCCGATAGGCTGATAACGGGGTAGGAATTATTATTATTATTATTATTATTATTATTATTATTATTATTATTATTATTATTATTATTATTATTATAATAATAATATTTCAAATGATGACAAACTTTTCCAGCTTCCCATCCCAACAAAAAAGAAGAAAATCAATAAAGGTGATGAAGGCACCAAGGATAGACCTGAACATAGTCAAGTGCGAATTAAGCAAGAGCCACTTGATATTGATGTGGATGAAGGTGATGTGTTCTGCCCCGAAGTACTCTATTCATTAACTGGGAACACGTCTTCTGCAAAGGAAGATTTCAAGGAACTCAACAAACAAGTACAAATTAATCAGGAGCCATTTGACATCGAGGAGGATGAGGGCGATGTATTCCACCCCAAGGGACTTGATGCATTAGCTGGGAACATGCCCTGTCTCCAGGAAGAAGCCACGGTAGAGAATGGCAAGGGTGGCAAAGGCAAGGGACTATCCCGCAAGGCAGCAAAAGCACCTTCTACTACATTAGAATGTGAAAGAGTTGCCAAGCCTATGAACATACTGCACACACCAGGATTTCGTCGTGTAAGTATAGTCTCACTGACAGTACTTGTACATGGCTGTATGGGTACTAGCAGCATGGAAATGGTTCGGACACTTGTCAATGGTCAGTCTGCCCACAAGGGTCTGGACCATGGTCTTAGAATACTAAGGTCTGGTCACTCCCTCTTATTGCCTGCTGGGGCGTTTTGCATGAGGTGCTCACTTGAGAGAGCCATGAGACTCTTTCACTGCTACATTATGTGGCGACCCTACCGGACAGCGCTGAACGTTATAGGTACAAAAGGGAAGATCTACATTGGGGGACCCAACATGGTCGCCGGCGGCCATGTTGGGCCAGCATGTAGTGGCTTCCCTTCTACGTAAGTTTAGCACAGTCCGGTAGGGTCGCCACATAATGTAGCAGTGAAAGGCCGTCTCATGGCGCTCTCAAGTGAGCACCTCATGCAAAACACCCCGGCAGGCGATCAGATCTGATTATAGGGGTAGTGTCCGGGGGCTGGTCTGGACCCTTTCCATGCCAATAGTACCTATAATGTCTAGAATTCCGG
The DNA here is from genome assembly GCA_000934665.2 of Catajapyx aquilonaris. NCBI lineage: Eukaryota > Metazoa > Arthropoda > Diplura > Dicellurata > Japygidae > Catajapyx > Catajapyx aquilonaris. The sequence goes on from KZ538761.1 coordinate 42,811, forward strand.
AATCTACCATTTTGACCTTGGGTTATTGAATTACACTGCGCGGATGATCCATGTTTCGGATTATCCTTGCATCGCCAAAACAAGGCAAATAAATAAAAGTCTGGAAAAATGTCAATATGTCTTGCAAACAAAGAAATATAACTGACTTTTTCCAGAAGACAAACTGAAAATGTGTGGGAAGTTTCATTATTTTGATAAAATCATATTTAAAGCAGTTTACACTATGTACAGTACCGTAGTTCATTTAAAACCTCTTAATATCTCACTTTTACGGTATCTAGAACCATTTTCCGATTATGCATGTTTTCAAATTATCTGGCAACACTTGTGCAGTCATTAGCCTGGATAATCTGGAGTACAGTGTCACAGCTCGTCACTGTAGGCACATAGAGGTTCTCCCTTATTTAGAATTGGGAAGGTACACTGCCTGTTAAACAGTACTCGCAAATAATTTAACCGGTGGTTGAACAGTACTCGCAAATAATTTAACAGGAGGTTAATCAGCACTCGCAAATAATTTAACAAGAGGTTAAACAGTACTCGCAAAACTAATATAAGGATGTACAAGTAGTTTTACCGTTGGGTACCGTTGTGTAGTTAATGCCTTTAAAGTTTTGTGACTTCACATCTCCTCTGCCAGTTTCAAAGAAGCAAAAGTCAGCTCGAGGGCCTCCAAATAATCCAACCTTGAGTCTGTAATGCATCGCCCATGTACAATAGGGGATAAAATCCCGTCAGAGTAAGAATCTGGGTGTGACACCCGTGCACTTTGTCTTTGCTTGCCTTATATGCCACCATCTGACACTCTACACTTTAAAGGCTCCGTACACATTAACTATGCAACGGAGTCCAAACCTAATTGCACATCCCTAGATTAGTTTTACGAGTAGGCCTACTGTCAATCTGCCTGACGATTGTCTGTGAGAATTCCTTCACCCTGTATATTGACTGACCCTCGTAGTAACCAACTTTTATGATAATAATATTGCAGACTTGAGGCACATTTACAGCACAAGACAATTTCTGGCCATTTAATATGGTCACTGCTGAGCCCCATGAACCTTCTCAAATAATAAAAATTTGAGATATGAAATGCCAAAATTATACACATAGGTTGGAAAAGTAAAATTTTTGGCCATCATGCTTTGTCATCTCAGGCCACTCACATGTAACAAGCAGCAATTACTTATCTCAACTACTACATATTATACCGTGACTATTTTTGGAATCTTGGAAAAATAATGATATAAGCAGAATTTTTATAAATGGTACACCTTCATCGTCTATCCATCCACCCTGTATTTCATATCATAGTCATTCCATTCACTTCTTAATTTTTCACCAGGCTACCATCAGTGCTGTGCTAAAATTGGGCTTCCAGAAGAAGCAGCGCATCATAAAGAAACCGTCTCTAGTCATGATGGCAGAAGTGGTCCGCATATTCGTAATTGAAGCCTTTTTTAGAGCGATTAAGGCAGCAAATCAAGAGAGCTCAGATGCTGTTAGTGTGGAGCACTTGCTCAAAATAACACCTGGATTGGTAAATGTCTCCTTTGCAATCTAGCTAGTTGATAAGGGGAGGGTCAAGTCTCGTTTGCAAAGAATGAAGTGGCGAGCCCTCAAGCACAGTGGCAAGAGACGGGGTGATCCCTAAAAAATGGATGCCACATCTTAGTGACCATCTAGTAATGTAGTAGTGCTTTTCATCTCTCTTGGGGTATACAGTATTACACAGAACATTATTAATATCGTTTCTTGTGTACAGTTCATTGAAATAGGGAAGGGGGAAGGTTTCCAAATGACAATGCTACAATGGGGGGAAACTTTGCAGCCTTGTCTTACATTATTTTCTGTTTCAGATGCTCGACTTCTAATGAACATGAAACTGCACAACAGACACTTCATGATTTATGGAACATTTAAAAATATCTGAGACTGTTGAGTACACAAGTTTTGTACACAATTGAGAGAATAATAGGAGATTCACAATTTCGTGAAGATGGGATTAAAATCTAGGGTTTCACTGGTGTAATTGTTGTGGCTAGCAGGCTTTCAAAATATCGTGATTTTTTTTTTCCAAAGTGACCAATGAGTGAAAAAGGTTTCATTAATTTTGCTGTTTCTTTTTGTTAAAAAAGCTTTGCAACCCACACATGCTCAACTTCCAAAACTTTGCAGGTTGTGAACTTTTTTCCCCCACTTTCTATGAAAAGCCTCATGAGGGAAGACTAATAGTCTATACCAGTTGTTCCCAAAGTTAATGGGATACTTTAGGCATGCCTATCCGACTCATATTCCTATTTAACTTAGGTTCAGCCACTACCTGCAGTGGCATGATTTTATTCTGGGTTAGCTTGTGGTTCCCGTCATCGCTGACTACCCCTTTATAGGGAAATGTCGTGATGGTGTTGTTGTTGTTGTTGTTTAAATTACCTATTTTGGCGTCAGAACCTAAATGGAATATTAGCAACTACAAGGTGTGATCAAAAAGTTCCCGGACTGTCGATATACCGTGCAAACCAGTGGAGCTACGAACTTGTGACGTTAGGGGGCGCTAGGTACTTTCATCTATTAGTCTGAAAAATCTCGTCTTCATAGGTGCACATGTTTCCGAGTTTCGGCAGTTTTCTTGACACCGTGTTGTTGTGCTTCTGCGATTTTTCGAAATGGCTGATGTTAGGGAGCAAAAGATTTGTATTAAATTTTGCTTCCAGCTCAACAAAACTTCGGTTGCAACCAACCGAATGCTGAACAAGGCTTTTTATGAGCAAGTTGTAAGACAAGCATTAACATATGAGTGGTTTAACAGCTTCAAAGGTGGCGCGCCAAGTTCGCGGCAAAATCAACTCAATGCTGTTCATTTTCTTTGACGTTATAGGAATTGTGCATATGGAGTTTCTCCCTCCTGGTAAAACTGTCAACAGCAAATGTTACTGCGATGGTTTGAGACGATTTAGCCTCAAATGGCCGGAGATGTGGAAGAACATAGACTGGTTGCTGCACCATGACAATGCCGCCTGCACACACCTCAAGTGTAGTCAGGGACTTCCTGATAAAAAATAACATGACCACTGTTCCCCACCCTGCATATTCGTTTGTCCTGGAACCACGTGATTTCTACCTCTTCCCTCAAATGAAATTTGGGTAGAAAAGGAGGCATTTTGAATCCACTAAAGAGGTCTAAGCAAAATCGCAGCAGGTGTTGAACACACTACTGTTGGTCAAATTTTTTTTAGGTGCTTCCAAAAATGGGAAATTCGCTGGAATTGTTGTATACGTGCCCAAGGTGACTACTTTGAAGGTGGCAGTGGAAATTAGGACTTAAAGTAAATATTAATGTTTTTATGAACACAGTCCGGGAACTTTTCAATCACACCTCGTATGTGCACGTTTTTGACCCCGTTCTGTACGATTTTCGAGAGTTTTCGCGGGTTTTCCATTCAAGACATCCCTGCCCATTCAACCTGCGAAGGGCGAAGAGTATTAAGATGTATTGTCATTTGTCAGTCAGGGGTTGCTTACTAGCCAACGAATACATGGAACAAATCTGGAGTGTTCCTGTGCTACAAAATTCCATGGCCAAGAGTAGGCTGTATAAGGATTTTTTAAAATTAGGACCTGCTTGATTTTTACTGCCTATTTAAGAACCTATTTTGACTGTTTTTAGGACCTATTTGGGGTTTTATTAGAACCTAAAAATTCGTTCTTTACTAATGAGGCATTCATATCGTCGGCATTAAGGAGAAAGGGCAAATAGACAATTTTTCACAAAATTGCGAAAATGTATAAGTACATTAAGTTGACATCACCTACCACATGTTTTGGTGAAACAGCCGATGTGTAGGTGGAACAATGTGCCTGTACAGGAGTGGTTCCAGCGAGTATCCAAAAAAAGTGTAAGGAGAAAGGGCAAATATACGATGTGCTAAGGGAAAAATTTGGCCCAAACTTTGCATTTTGTGATAAAAATGTGAAACTCGGTACTCTCGTTCTTTGGACACTTATGAGCATATTTGGACGTGTGGCGATGCTGGGTGACCCAGCTGGAGGTCACTTTAGCAGGGTTGCCAAATTGAACTAGTGCAGCATACCTTTACATGAATAAGGACCTTGCATTTGGTGATAAAGACGTGAAACGTGGTACACTAGTTCTTTGGACATATATGAACATATCTGGACGTGGAGCCACGATGTCCGACACTGCCAGGGGTCTCTATCGCAGGATTGCCATACTAACAGACTGTGCAACATGAGTTTTTATTTGGATAGTGAGCTTGCATTCGGTGATAAAGACATTAAACTCGGTTACACCAGATATTTGGAGCCTTCTAAACATATCTGGACGTGGAGCCACGATGGCCGACCCCGCTGGGGCTCCCTATTCAAATATAAACGCATGTTTCACAGTTTTTAAATATGGTAACCCTGCGAAAGTGATTATCAGCTGGGTTGGTGATCATGGCCCCACGTCCAGATATCTTCAGAAGTGTCCAAAGACTAATCGTGGCGACATTCACGTCTTTATCACCGACTTCAAGCTCACTATTCAAATATAAATGCATGTTTCACAGTCTGTTTGATTTTTTAAATAAGTAATATTTGTTTATTATTATTATTTGTTTTACCCCATGATAGGCCTACATAGGCCCTGTTGGGGGGTGGTACACCACCATCAATTTTCTTGTATTATTTTTCTTTCCTCCAGTGCAAGGAGACAGGATAGGGATAATGAGGGGGGGACACTGGTGCAGGTGCAATGTCTCAAGTTGGGGGTCGTGTGCAGTCCCTCAGGGGGCCCGTTCACCAAGATGACCCGCTGGATGCTGGTCAGAAACCCCCCACCGACACTGCATCTCCTCATGGACAGGACAAGGGTAGGAAAGGAAGGAAGCGGCTGTGGCCTATTATTTAGGAAGCAATCCCAGAATTCTCTTGGGGGGACCGTGGGAAACCACAGAAAACCACGGTTATGATTGCTGGGCCCGGGACTCGAACCCAGGACCTCCCGATTAGCAGTCGAACACCTTATCTACTCCACAAACTGCTTTGGTAGTTTGTTGAATTTGGCAACCCCGCGATAGTGAGCTCCAGCGAGGTGGGCCATTGTGGCTCCATGTCCAGATATGTTCAGAAGTGTCCAAAGAACTAGTGCACCGAGATTTTTACGTCTTTATCACCGAATCGAAGCTCCCTATTCAAATAGAAATGCATGTTGCGCTTGTCAGATATGGCAACCCAGTGAGTGACTCACAGCGGGGTTATCCATCGTGGTCTCACTTCCAGACATGTTCATAAGTGTCCAATGACCAATTGCTGCGAATTTCAAGTTTTTATCACCGAATGCAATGACCTAATTCATGTAAGGTCTGCGTTGCATCAGTTGGATTTGGCAATCCCGCGAAAGTGACCTCCAAATATGCACAGAAGTGTCCAAAGAATGAGTGTCCAGAGTTTCATACTTTTATCCCAAAATGCAAAGTTAAAACCCTTAGCATCCGGACTATTATAAACAATTTAGGAAGAAGGGCGAATATCCATTCAATTTGTTCACTTAAATATGTTATACAGGGTGTATCTGAACTCACAAGGGAATGATCCGCACCAACATGTCACCGATCGGACCCAAAATTACAGGGCTGGTCAATTGTAGGCCAGGTATGAATATGTGAAAGTGACAACCGTCACTACTCAAGCATTGTCGAGTAATTAGCAATTACAAGTGGCCCCTTAACCAAGGCGACGGGGATAATTGGCGAATTGGAACGTAATAAACAAAGTCTATGTCGAGTGGCCCTACTGGCCCAGTTGGTAACGCTGCTGTTTACATATAAAAGCACGGTCTTAGAAGATCAAAGGGTCGTAGGTTCGAGCCTCATCGGAGACCCGTTTCCATTTTCGATTTTTTTTTTCTTCCCCCTCCCCCTTTTCTTTCGTCTTTTTCGTCTTTTTCTTCGTGTCTTCCTCTTTTACTCCCTTTCTTATGTCAACCAGGTATAATTTCTTGACTCTCGCAAACAACCGACAGAAAACTTGTTAGATTATTCTTTTCCTTCTAACTCTACATATCTATACCAGCATAGGCCATTCTGTAACACTTTTTGGCACTCGGGTCGAAATGTTACGTCAGTTACTGCCGCGGGTAAGCAGGTGCCTGTCCCGCTCCCTATATAGTAGCCTACTTTGCTATGGGAAGACGTATTAATTTGTAAGTCCCAACGGAGCAGTCAATGAATGGTTCGGCGTACAGGTCTTTCCCTCACAGGTCACAAGGTAGCCGGTTGTAGCAGACGAGTTATAGCTCACTGTTCCTGCCTG
>JYFJ02002903.1:0-49165 GCA_000934665.2 Catajapyx aquilonaris
TTTGGTGCTTCCTTCTCCTCAATTTCCTCTTCCTCCACAGGAGTTGTTTGGACTACTTTTTCAGTGACAACTTTGGAGGTGACTCTCTTGGTCACTACACTTTCCACCTCTTTGTCTGTGAAAATAATTAATGATTTAACACATGCACACATATTTCTTGATTGTTTTTCATGTGCTTTGCGAATACCACACACACATTCGAACTGTGTGATACTACCCTATGAATGGATATTATGTTATATGCACTGTTTTACGAATATCACAGTTGAAGTGAATTAGCTGTATATATTTACGGCAGATACTTTGCAATAACGCTCAATTTACCTACATTATCTCAGACGTACTTGCAATATCAATTTATATCATGAAGGCACCGTCAATGATGAGGTTCCTAAGATCATATTACCAAGAAATAGAGAAACTGGTCAAATTGCACACATGTATTACTGAACTCTATATTAGTGTAAGTCCATCTCTGTATATTAGAATCAGTACCGATATGAGTCCTTCTCTTTACATGAACCAATCACTCTGTAATTGGAAAATAATTTCAAGTATTGCTGTCCGCAGTGGGGTGTGGGTTCTGACATTGTCCAGAAAGGCCTGTTGGACTAGGAAGACACTGCCACCCTCCTCCCCACCAACACCAGGAAACCAGAAGTTGAAGACATTTTTCTTGCGCCAAGTGTGGATTTCTAAAATGATGAGGTCGTGCCTCTCTGGGGGGAATGTATAGCTCAGTAGAGTTCATAATTATAGAGAGAGGTACTAATACATGTATGTCATTTCAACCATTTCTCTTCTCTCCTTCCAGGCCTTTACTATTAGCAAACCAGATGCTCCTTGTTGGTTTAATGTATTCATTTGTAAACTAGTTCAACTCACTTTCAAAGTCTGTTTAAATATAGTGGACCTAATATTTTTACATTTGTCCATGTTTTAAAATGTTCTATTCTGTCATTCCCTGTCATACACCCATCTCAAGGTGATAAATAGTCAATTGCAACACCTGGGTTGTTATTATTACTCACCTTCATCTTCAGTTGTGCATGTGTCTATTTTTTTCTCTGGTTGTACTTCCTTCTCAGTCACTTTCGTCTCCCTAATCACCGTGACAGCTGTGACTCTGATACCTCTTGAAATACTCACATCTGTTTCCTCCACATAACTCGCAGTCTCTGCTTAGGAGAAAGTAATTGAATTTTTAGGCCGATGCACTTTTTGATAGCAATCTACAAATAGTTAATGTGAGATACCTTCTAATTTGTCCTGAATAGTTGGAGCATCTTCCACCTGCTCACTCTTTTTGATATCATCTGAAGGTGGTGTAATTTCTGCTTCTGTAACAACACCTTTCTCAATTTTTTCTATCATCGCAAGTTTTGTTGGTGATAAATCTTCACCAATATCTCTGAGAGGTCCTTTTTCTTCCTGTTCTTCAATTTCCTTTGCTACATCCCGAATGGCAGAATCTGTCACATCGCCAACACTTGTGACATGTTTAATGGTAGCAACTGCTATGTGTTCACTGATCACTTCATATTGCCCTTCCTTCTTTTCAACTGTTTCATCTCTGTAAAGTCGGATAACGTGTACCCTAGGTTCAATGGTTTCTGCGTCTTCTTCATTTTGTCCATTTTTGTACATGGGACTTGACGCCTTTTCTTTTCTCTCTGGTATCTGAGTTTCACTTTGCCTTGTGATTTCCATGATAGGACTTGTTCCTTTTGACACAGTGAATAAAATTGGACTTACGTTAGCATCCTTGGTATTAATCTCATCAGTACTTATTGCTGCTTCACAAGTGTCAATGTAGAATGGGCTCACACCCACATCAATTAGCGCAGGTATTGGACTAGTTGATGCCTCCAGGGTTACTGTTGTTTCCATTGGACTCAAATCAGTGTCAGACATTTCATCAGCTTCAGTGTCGACTGCAGTGTCTGAGTAATGCCGACGACGAGGACTGGTTAATGTCTCCGTTGTTCCTGTAGTAGCTGTTGTCTTCACAGAGCTGATGCCAGTGTCCATATCTGTGACAGGTGCACTCTCAGTTGTTGGGCTCTCGAATGAGGATCCCATATCCAGTGACTCGTAGTGGTACACACTCTTGTGGTCAGCAAATATGACAGTCTCTCCTTCTCGATGCACCTCAACTGCACCACTGTCTACATTTTCATCCACATCAACATCCATTTCTTCCACTTGGTCCAATTCCTCTTTACTGATGCTCTTGTCGACATCTGTAGTGATTTCTCTAGTCTTTTCCTTTACTTCTGTTTCAAATTTCTCCGTGATTTCCTCTGTTGCAGGAGATGCAGGAACCGAAGTAGATGCATCCCTAGTGGTGGGAATGATGATGTACCTTTGTTCTTCCTCCTCGTCTGCCTTTGGTATAATTTTGGGTGCTGGTTTCTTAGGCAGGGCCGTTGGTGGAATTAGCTCTGTCGGGCGGTCTAATTTCTGAGTAGGAGTGACGACCCCCTGGCTCCCAGTGACAGCTGTTGTTGTGGAACCCACATCAATTCTTCTCCTCACTTCCTTGCCTTTCTCTTGGGAAGACGTTGTTACGCTAATGTGAGACTGAGACTGAATAGATATTTTGAGGCTCTGGACAGTCTCTTCTGAGCCATACACCAAGAGTCGGTTTTCAGACATTGCTTTAGTGTCTCTTGTCCTTACTTCTTTATGTCCAAAGACGAGCTCCAGAGTTGGTTTCCTCTCTGGTGCAACCACAGGGCTCAGAGTTCCTTCACTTTCTGCTTTACTCTCCCTACCTTTAGGAGGCACCTTTGCTTTGCCTTTCTTCCCTCTTCTCCCGCTGCCATCTTCTCCCCCATCACCATCATCACCATCATCACCACCTCCACTATCACCACTCTGGTCACCTCCACTCTCGTCATCACCGCCATCATCCTTACCATCTCCCTTGTCACCATCATTGTCACCTTGATCATCACTTCCCTTGCCTTCGTCTCCACTGGAATCTGCCGAGCTGGTTGGACTAATCATGTCATCTTTGTTTTCTGCTCCAGATTCATCGGGCCGAAGTTTTGCTTGCGTCACTCCATCTACTGCATCTCCCAGGTGCTGTTCTATTGCTTCTAAAATGCGCAGGCCTGATTTGGTAGGCTGAATGCCACTAGGTATGTCCTCATTGTCTTGTTGAGGCTTTGCAGCCACCTCAGGACTCTTGCAGTCCCGGGATCCCTTCTCCTCTGGGCTCGGCTGCTCTGGAATTGGCTGGACCACTTCAGCAATGGGAACCTCCAGAGCCATCCTCTGTTTCTCCTCGGCATTTTTGATCTCCTTTGCCAACCTCTGCTTACCAGCTGACTTCAAGATGTCTTCAGCAGAGATTGCTACTGTCAGGTGAGCTTGCCTCTTTCGGCGTTCACTAGCGCTCCTCCTGGTGGTCCCACTTTGTCCAGGAGCCACTGGAAAAAAAATGTCAAAAATATGCATTATTAGCTATTGGACATTTTATGGCATTATTGTTGTTTCACATCATCACTGGACAAACTGATGGCGTCATAAAATATTTCCATGAAGCCATTGTATGCAAATATGTCTAACAAGACTTGCATGCGATGCATGATCCATGCAATGCCTCCTTCAGTAGGCTACAACCTGCATGAAACAATTACAATGAAAGAGGAGGCCTGGACTGCAGGCTTGGGGCATCAGCCATCAGTGTCGTTGATGCTGGCAGAGGTGGACCGGTAGCCTATACCTGGTGTTCAGGGGCACGGCCTGAGTATGGCAGCAGGTGATGACCCATTGTGATGGAGAGGAGGATGAGTCTAGCAGTAGTCCATGCAGAGCTAGAGATCTGCTGTTGACACACTCTCACAGATCTGTCTGACCAATGCGCAGTCACGCACGTGATCACGTGGTTATGTGCGCACGCACGCAACGTGATCACGTGCGCATGCATGCACGCAGCAGCAGTCAGGAATAATGAAATGATGATTTCTTACCTTCCTTCTCTTCCGTGGGTTGTCTCGCCGGGATTCGGTCGTCGCCTGCAGACGACGGTGCTGGTGGTTCTTCGTCATTAGTGGCTGAATCGGGAGGGGCAGCGTCTTCGTCGCCTTCGTCGCCACCAGCAACGACAGCGGCCGTCGACTCCTCAGCTGCTTCCGGGGCTTTGTCTGATTTGCTTGGTCTCTTGCTGGCCTTTACGGGCACGAGATCGTCGTCTTGACGGGGGGACGGAGGGACTGCGGTGGTCGTCGTGGCGGCGACGGTGGCGACGGTCGTCTCCTCGACGACAGGGAAGCCCTTCGGGATGGTGACGATCTTCTTGGTCACCAGCTCCTTCACCATCAGCTCTTCCACCACCTCCTTCTCCTCCCCAACGTACTTGCGCTCCTCGTCCCTGTCGCTGCTCAACTTCTCAGCTTCCTTAGCTTCCTTGCTGCTCGTCGTCGCTTCCTTCACTAGGGACACCAATGCCTCATTCGACATCTTGGCCATAACTTCGCCAACATCCTCGTCGTCATCCCCTGCACAAACAGGAAGCATTTTGAAGGTCATTAACAACTACTTCCTGAGCGCAACACTTTCTCCTACCTTTGGAGACTTTTTCTTCTTGTCTAATGTCTTGAACTGTTGTCTCTTCTTTAATCAGAGTCGTCTGAAACGTGGGAACATACATATTGGAGCAGATGAACTTCAACAACGCCAATTTCATGTCATGCCAGATATCATTACCTCCTCTTGGACCAGTGTTGTGTCTGGCAGAGTTGGCACTTGGTCGCGGTCATCACGCTGTGTGGACGGAATGTCGGCAGCGGCAGTGGGTGTTGCCTCAGATTCCATCACATTTGTGACCACAGCTTCCTCCTCCACCTCCTCTTCTGCTTGGTCCGCACTGGGAGACATGTCTTCTGGTTGCATCTGCTCCCTGGCAACGGCCTCCTCCACCTGGTCGGTCACTACCTGCACGTTGCGGAGGCAGCTGGTCACGATGTCCTCGCGGGACACAGCGCGAAGGCCCTTCTCTAGCAAGTTGCCCGTGGCCTGCATGACAATAACCAGATAATATCCTTATTACACACGGCCTCAGCAAGTCAACATCTCGGGACAATAATGACAGTGCTGACCTTGTTGCCGAGGCTGTTGATCCAGAGCCTGAGCATGATCATGGCCTGCTCGGACTGGTTGTCTGGACAGTTCTCTTGGATGGACTGGCAGTCCGAGTCGGACACGCCCAGCTCCTTGGCCAGGCGGGGCCAGTCCTCTCCCAGCATGTTGCAGATGTCGGACAGTCGGAACTCGGCCCTGTGGATCAGCTCCGGCCGACCAACTATACATGATGTTGAAACACCAGAGAAATCAGTTCATGGAACGTCGTACTTTCGGCACACGACAAATCGACATTATTTATTTCTACTCACTTCTCAAGAAGGCGTACTTCTTCTCCAGTGATGTGAGGTCAGTTTCTGAAGGCTCCGTCTCAGGCACGATGGTGTCCGGCAGCACCAGGTTCAAGTTGCATATTGGTGTCTGAGGGGGGTCACCCTTCGCCACCTGTGGGTGTGTGCAAAATAGACCAACACAATGCATCAGTTGCATTACCTACACATGTTAATGCACACTATAATATGTACATATGTCCAGTGCAGCCCAGCTGACCTTTGGTTCCCTCATGAAGGCGATTCGACCGACAGGGTCAGCATGTGGGTCTTTTAGTCTGGCTGTGAAGGGCAGCCTGTTCTCCCTGAAGGCGTGGAACTGGAAGCTGAGCTGCTCCCCTGACTTGGTGACCGGCACCAGGTTCCCAGCGAACTCGACGAACTGCTGCTTGGCCTCCAGCACCTCCACGTCCCTGCTTTTTGCCACCTCCGTGAAGTGCTCCTGGTGCTCCAGGGTCTTGTCCTCCCGGTCGTCGCTCATGCAAAACACCCTCAGCCGGGCCTCGTTCTCGTCCACCCTCTTGGCGAACACCACGAACCTAATCATAATAATGGCCCAATAATAATGCACCGGACCAGACCATTGTTGCTGGTGACTCACTTGGCCATGAAAGGCACGTGGATGGCCTCTCTGTAGAGCTCCGTGGCCATTTTGGAGGCCTCCCCGACGTTGCTGCAGTCCATCAGCCAGAACCTGGCCGACACCGTGGTGGTGAAGGACACACAGTCGTTGATGAAGGTCAGCGGGGTCGACCCGGTCACGTCCTCCCATTGGGCACGTATCGTCCCTCCTGATGATACGTAATGTCAAGAAGAAGGAGAAAAACCAACACATCACGACATATGAACACGTCGATGGCCGGAGCCTCCTATATACCCTCTGACACTCTATATATACAGGGGACATTCAACACTATATGTACACATCCTCTCCCCTAATGCTCTGCATTTCACTTGGCTAAATTGCTAGGTACATCATCTTGAAAACATCGTTACATATGTGTGCTGAAGGGAGGAAAGAGGGCTGCATTGTCAAGGGTCAGGTGGTGCGATTGTAGTACACAGTGGGATTTTAATGCTGGCAAATGCTGGGAAGAAGAAGACATTAAGCTAAGGATAGCACATCAGGTTGTTCACAACATAATCGGAAAAGTTTTATAGCCATTCACTAAAACAAAATAATGTGTTTCATATTCAAAGAAAACGGGAATCCGTATATTCTGGAGAACAATGGAACAGAAAAAGAAACTGTCAGTATAGATAATTACATGACTTACAGTACCATCCAGCTCGCTATATCGAACTGAAGATACTCACGACCGTATACCACACACCACGACTCGTGTTCTCACCATATACCAGCACTACCCCTACAATATAATAATCTATATTGATTATAAGAAGCATGCAGCAGAACTATCCCATGCGCTCTCTTACCATAATATTATTACGGGCAATATTGAAATTTGCATCAAAGCGAACTGATATGCAAACATGATCGTGCTTGGTCAGTGTGTCACTGAGCCTACGGGAGACACGGAGCATGAGAAATATTGTGCTTGGGATGGCTAGTGAAAATAGTGCGCACGATCTGCGTAATAGTATTCATCGTGGGATGAAGTAATTGTGTTTTAATAGGCAATTGTCGTGACATGTAATGGTAGTGAGAGAGAATATCCTGCTTGTCATTATTGTGAAAATACTGCATTGCATCACTGAACTGCTCTAATAAAAATACTCCGAAAAAGCGCACCCGACGATCCACCATAAGGATCATTGAATAACTAATAAGCGCAGCGAGATTCATATAACTACAGCTGGCATAATATTATCAACTATCGGTTTGCTCAAGTGCTCGGAATATTAAGCTGCACTGCTCTCTGGCAGCAATAATCCATTATTGGAGAGAGTCAATTCGCGAAGTCTGGCTCCGCGAAGCAGAAATGAATTCCGTTACAAAGTGTGTCAAAATGCTGGCGAGTGTGCGGCAGTTGCAAAGTAAATGAGGCAGCACACACTTTTGATTCGGCTGCTTCCACTCTCCAGACGGGGAATGATTTGTCAACGTGGATGGGGTGAGAGGGACTCAATAGAAATCGCTTCACTCGCACGACCGGAGCCACAGCAAATGGACCGACTTGTATAACAGATGGGGAATAACACTTTCACGGAAGAGAGAGCTCTGCTTATGCACTTCCCGTTGAAGCAAAACCAAGAAAACTATTCCGTTTGCTTGCTCTTCGAAATGCCGCCACGGGCCATAAATGAAAAGGTGCGTACATGCTCTGTTGCAATAATAATAATAATAATAATAATAATAATAATAATAATAATAATAATAATAATAATAATGGCTTGTCAAATGAGCGAATTGCGTGAGATATCCGGCAATAATGCATCACAAAAAATTGTTGCGTATAATCAATGCTTATCAAGTTTTGGATCACTTAATTTCATGAGTAAACTGAATGAACAAAGGGGGCATAATTGCAAGGAATGCATCGCACATAACAAGAATAATAATAATATAGGTAAGTATAATAAGAAGTGTATGATATAATATTATGAAGGAATAGATGAGAGAATGAGAGAGATATAGAGATAGAGACAGAGAGAGAGGTGGTTGCCCTTTACCTTTAAGCGACCTTTTCCGAAACAGCCCTGGGGTAGAGTGCGGCAATGCATTGGAGTGAGGAGGGTAACAGTGTGTTAGTATTTTGGCACCGGGATTATGCGGTCATATAATATCAAACAATACTGTAACAATAATCGTACAAAACAACAACTACAGAGGAGAAGAATCAAGTTATTATTAATTATTATTATTGCAATCGTCAACTTTGGCGTTTTGTAGAAGTATATATCTGTATGATAGCTACTCATATAATCAGCAGGTCATACCCATGCTGATGCCATAACGTAGTCATTCCATGCCAACTAGAGGGGCTATCACTCAAGTTATAGTGCATCATCTATAATAATGCTCATTATATACTCTCCTGGGGAGAAGGGGGAGGGGGGGGGGGAAACATTCATCCATGCCGGGGGATTACACTAGTTTCACCTTTAATCAAGTTTATCAGACGCCAAAAATATAATTTCGTTCACCATACGCTGACTTATTGCAAAAAGTATTTTGTAATAATAAAAATTGAGACAAAAAAATATGATTTCATTATGAAAGCGCGTGTAGATTGGCAAAAAATGTTTCATTTCGTGCTTAGTTTATGATGGACTTAAATAATACACCAGTGTGACACCTTCCCATTTGGCTGCCCAATTTTGCCTGAGTCATTCGGAGCACCTTGTCCAGGTCACGTGACAAGAAAGGTTGGGTATAAATACCAGGAGATGTTGTGCCGAATAGGGCTCATCTAATAGTATATGCTACCTATTTCACTCCAGAAACACCGCCCCAGTGTATACTATATAGCTCTAGTTGGCATGGAATCAGTATCGCAGATCACTGGCTGTTTTGCTTGCTGGTTTGTGTGACAATTTCATTTTCTTTCACGTTGAAACACATGTCGGATGTCGCCCAAGGGAAATAAAATAATCGTTCACACACGCATTTTTTTAAAAACCTGTTTGCAGTGTTATAATAGTCTTTGTTTTCTTAGCACTTCCATAAGAAATACTTCGTTATGTTGGACCTTTTTTCTCAGCATTTCATAGCTTAAATAATTTAGATATGTCTAAAAGTTTTCGAGTTATAGGTTGTTTTTTTTTTAAATCCGCGCATTCTTTTCCGGTCACCCTGTATATAGGCCCAGGACCAGAAAAGTCAGGCGAGTAAAAGCATGTAAGTCCAGAGCACAAAGTTCTTAGCTGCGGATCATACTTTGTCGGCTGAATGTTACACCGGCACTGCATATTGAACGGCTCTGATCAAAAATCACATATATATTACCAAAAATATTCCAGCATTGCCAGCAGACACGCACAAATGCTTCATAATTTGCCTAAATGATGACTCATGATCCCAGAGGAGTCCAATTTTGATTAGATTCATGCACTGATAATTATTATCTTGATCAGTTTTCAATTCAGTGCAAATTACATCCGAATAATAAATTGCGAATATAATTTATTCGCCTCGATTTTCCAAAGTGTACATTGTAGCCTTGACAATCACGATGACCAAAGATAAGCTGTAAGCCTGCACTTTCATTGTAGAAATAAATAAGTTATTACAGTAATGATTAATGCGAGACTGCTCCCTTCCCTGGGATAAGATCAGCGGACTTGTGCCCTGCACTTACTGTGCATTTGTGCATTGTACAGTACACGACGACTTACTGGTGGGTTTTTACATCATAAGCTGAGCATGAGGGATGAGGCTATCATTATAGGATGTCCAGCTAAGATACTCTACGGTATATATACGACAGCGAATGGATTGCACCTGCTGTCTTGACGCTCATTTTGTAGAGCAGTCTATGTACACAGTACAGTACAGTACGTACTGTGGTTTTTTCAGAAGTATAGAGAAGAGACATGCGCGTCCGCCAAAAAACACCAACAACTACAGTGTAATGTACTGTACGGGAATGAATTGTCCCACTCGACCCTTTCAGCAGCAGCGGAATAATAATAACAATAATCTAAATGCAATGAGGTAAGTAAAGGATGACAAGAGTGGGCCCAAAAAGGTTGCAATACTGGATAGCAAAAACATGTAGTACTGGTTGAGTATAATATACAGCCATGTGGCCGGCAATTGTCTCTTGCCTCCACAGACCAAGTGCAACCAAAAATAAACACAGCAGCACTTACGACTATCTGCGGGCGCTTCCTGCCTGGAAAAACAGAAATTTACTCCCTTCATTGTTCGGTAATCATATTTTCATACGTGATTGGCCTACTAATTCGTGTCCGTCACGTATACTACATAGACTCGGAAATAATTTGCGTTTCTCTCTACTTACACCTCCTCTTAGGGTAAATCACGCAAGTCCATTCAATATCCAGGCCTGCCCACGGACTATTGCAAATCACAGCACGTATGTCAAAGAAATATTGGGACAAAAAATGTATCCTGGAGTTATAATTACCCACCAGCACTTTACAAGGTGAAACAACCCACCTCTACCTTGCTATAAGGCACTAATGGTTCCAAATCAACAGAAAATTTGGTCTCCTAAACTTCTTTGGCAGATACTGCGTATTCAGTATGTTTCTCTGGAAGTCTGTAGAGACCTTCGCAATTTATAATATTACTGCTATTTGAACATGGCCGTGAATGGGTCGCGTGGCATTACATTAGGCAGAGGTAATTCACCAACTATACTGAAGGGAGATGTAGTTGACTGGCCTTAAGCTACTACCATCAGGCAGCTTGAAGTCGTGTTGAAGTAGTGGGTAAAGGGACGCAAGGAGTGGTGGGAAGCAGTGATGGGAGCATCATCAGCAGCAGACCTGTGATGCTGCAGAGGAGCCTGAGAGTAGGGGCGTCTCCTCCGTAGCCGTTGATCATTCCCTTGGCCGCAGCCTGGGGAACAGGAAGCGTCAGCGTGATTGGCTTGTGGAACTTTCTCCTCCTGGGCTCCACCGTCACAATGGGCGACACGGCCACCCGGTTGCCCAGCATCTTGGACACCAGGTCAGACGGAATCGGGTGGGCCTGATGGACATGAACCTCCTCAGTTGATACAGTCGTATAATCACGATTATTTTTGCGAAGGTTTGGGTGCACTTGCCTGCAGTCCGACTTTGATCTTCTTGGTGAGCGCTCCGTTGGGGAAGACGGCCTGTACCTGTGGAAGCACTGAGGAGGCGACCATGCCCCCATCTGGTCCGATGGCGTGCACCTCCTGCCGCACACGGGACACTATGGCGAAGTACTGCGGGAAGTCCGTGGTCAGGATGCGGATTATGCGGTTCGAGCTGGACTCCTCCATCTGCTTCAGCTCTGCTCAAACATATAACTCTCTCTCACTGACATGCACTGAGATGATGTTATAGGCAACACACCTTCTGCGTCGAAGCTCTCGTTGAGCACCTCTTGCACGGCCTCTTCCGTGGCTTCCAGGGTGTGTTCTCGCCAGGACTCGCCGCCGTCCGACCGCATTATCACGATTTCGCGCTCCTTGCCTCGAAGGGACGCGAAGTGAGGTACTTCGATTATCACTGGCCTGCGGTGGACAGACGTGCACAAAACAAGACAATATATTATGAAACCTGCAAGGATCACGTCGTGCTGAAACAAACGTTCGCTGATATGTGTACACACCCGAGGAACTTGGCCCCTGCCGGCCCAAACTCTAGTATTCTGGATGCGAGGGCCTCTCCTTCCATCAGGGGAGGCGGGTTGGTCAGCTTGTCCTTCTTCAGGTATCGGCAGGTGATCCTCATGGGCATCGGAGCCTTCCTCTGGGGAATCACCACGCGCACTCCGGAGTGTCGGCAGCCCCGCATCGCTCCTCCGCGGGCGTCCACCATGAAGCTCACCAGGAACCTTGTCACATGCATGAGCAACAGGGTCACATCAGCACCATGCCCTGATTTTGTACACAATCATGCACTGGCAGTGCTGTGCATCATCATGCATCATCGCTGTAAAGTGTGTTCATACGTATATCGAGAAAGTGAAATGAAACAGCTGTGTATAAAATGTGAACATTTGGCAACAGCGATAGACGGTTTCATTTCATCACTTCATCAGTGGAAATATATCTGAAGAAGTAACCGACAAGCCATGCAAACAACAGTTCAGTCACATTCACAGGTGATTACTCACGTTCTCCAGCGAAGTTTCCTGCATCCAAAAGGTGGACAATGCATGTGGAGTAAATAACAGCACTCATTGCAATCAACATCTCAGGACGTACCAGCTGCATTATGCAATATAAACGCACAATATTGACTCGTTAAAAGGTCACTCGTTATTGTTATACAGCAGCATGTCTCTCGAGTTCCAACCTCTTCATATGTATAGAAAAACAATCTTTATTACTATTATTGGTATTAATCTTCAACACCTAACCCTTTCAAAGTATAGCGTAATTATCAAAAGAAGGATGTGCTTACCCGACATTCAGAGGGCTTCCGGGGACCTGCACATTGTCTGGCACGAAGTTTCCGGTGAATTGCGCGTACTGATCCTTGAGGTTACCTTGAGGACTGATCGAGTCTTCCACAGCTGTCGGTGGAGCTGCAACGAATTAAATGTGCATTGCATTTGGTGTCTGCACGGTGATGCTGTCCCCGAGTCCTAGCAGTGATGTGACACTCTATCTACTCACAGGATCCTTCCAAGGCGACGGTCTCTCTGTTGGCGTCTCTTTCGTCCCGGGTGACGTCGATGGGCATGGAGTCGTCACCCAAGGACTTCATCTCGTCGGCCGTCAGGAAGCGATACGAGTTCTCTCCCAGTAGAACGTCTTCGCCTGTAGTCCCAGAGACATCACATCATTGGAATATGTCACATTCGGCATCATTACCGCTCCCTACATCTCTACATGTCGAATACAGCTTACGACACTTCCGTCGCCTCGGAGACTGCTTGATACATCAAGTAGCAAATTTTATACTATTGCAGCCATTTTCAATGAAAAGGGAAATGTTTAGTGTATGCGCACATATCTGCTATGGAATATGAAGAAAAGGACGCGACGCAATCAGACTGGCTTGTAAAGCCAGTGTCGGGATGGGACTTGGCAGGTGTGGGATTATATTGTCGCAATATTGTGACTGACGTGTGAAAAAACCAACAGGTTGATTGAAAATCCGAGGCATGTTGTGACGCAATTTCTGCAATTCTCCTGAATGCTCCGTAATAACTTTGCGGGGGGACAAAATGACTGTGGCGAATGGAATTTCCTCTGACTCTTGGAGATGACGCGCTCTGGAGATGCCGGAATGAAAGGGAAAGGGGATGGGGAGAGAGAGAAAGTCCAATAAGTTCGGCTAGGAATTTCCTGTTACTCGTTGCCACAAGGCAATATCAACTCTCTGCTTTCATACTTGGCCTATAATATCAGCAGCTCTTCCATCGGCCACAACTATTATTGTGCGGAAAGGAAACCCAAAGACGCGTCAATAGAGGACAACTATTTCCTAACTAAGCGAAGGACTGAGAATGATGAACATCTCGCTTTTCTTACCCGACGATGCAAAACGACAAAGTGTAGAGAAACCTTTTGATTCCATGCAGGATGACACCAGGATGACTTATATATAATATGGACGGATGAGAGTGGAAATTACCATCCTCGTCCTCAGAGTCGGAGACGAATGTTTCTTGCATAGTTTCAGGGGCGACGACGCGATACTTCTCTTCCGGCGCTGGTACGGCGACTGGAGACAGGGCGGCGGCCGAGGGCGTCTGGGCCGCTGCTGAAGTGTCGGTGACTCCCTTGAGAGCCTCCTCAACACTGATGTAACCCAGCTTCTGGGCTATGGACAGCGCCGTCTGCCCTTGCTGCATCATCAACCAATTATCACCATTTGAACTACCTAAAGATCTTAATGATAATTGTGTGAGACTGACCATAGTGGTGGCGTTGGGGTTGGCGTCGCTGTTGTCCAGCAGAGTGGTCACCACGATGGAGTGACCCTGCTGCGCGGCCTGGTGCAGAGGGGTATACCCGAGCCCGGTCTGGCTGTTGGGGTTGACCCCGAGGCGAAGGAGGAACCTGACCATGTTCAACTGGCCAAAGTGACATGCCACGTGCAGGGGCGTGTACCCAGCCTATCAAAAACAACAGCCGGGACATATGCACTTACATATTAGGCGGCAAAGAAACCAACTGGACAATATTATTCTGGCCCTACACAACAATCAGCGCTACAGTTACAAAAGTTCATATAATTCAATATATAATTTGTTGAATGTTGTATAGCCGATTTGACTTGCAGCACGTTACCTTGGTTCTGGAGTCGATGGCGGCCTCTTTCTTCACCAGGAGGTCAGCCACGTTTACGCGGTCTTCTTGAGCACACAGGTGCAGTGGGTGAAGTCCGTTCTGCCAACAATGGGTGTGGGGTTAAGAAGGCGCATTCTTATATATATATATATATTGCTGATTCTGGGATCAAAAACGAGCCATTCTCGTGGTCGGCGTTGGACATGAGTTGTGCAATATAAATGTCGAAACATTATTCGGAGGGAATTATATGTCTCATTTGACGTCACAAAGAGACATATCTGCTGCATCTAACACACTATAGAGGACCCCAACCCAACGGCGACGCTCGTGTAAACCGGAAGCAATTGAAATGATGGACCTACATTGGATTGGTGGTCCGGATGTGCGTGGTGGTCCAGGAGCAATGCGGACATGTCCAGATGACCCTCCTGCGAGCTGAGATGGAGAGGCGTGAATCCTGCCTTGGACACCGCGTTTGTCTTGGCTCCGTACTCGAGGAGTGAAGTGGCGATGTCCATCTGGTTCTTCTTGGCCGCAATGTGGAGAGGGGTGTATCCGTTCTTGGCCGTCGCATGAGGGGACGCATTGCCCTTCTCCAGGAGAAGGAGGGCCACCTTCTGGTGGTCGTAGTGACACGCCACGTGTAGGGGTGTCACTCCGTTCTGAAACGCGTCCAAATGGATATACAATAAGGGTTATATTCAGAAAACTCGTGGGGGTGCAGCTGACCTTTCCCTGTGCGTCGACGGGTGCTTCCTTGTTGAGTAGAAGCGCCGCTACCGGGGCGTGTCCGTGCTTGGCGGCCAGATGCAGAGGGGTGAAGCCCTTCTTGGTGGTGGCAGTGAGCGAGGCAGCGTGCTCGACCAGGGCAGAGGTCACCTCGTCTTGGCCTTCCTTAGCGGCCATGTGCAGAGGGGTGTACTGGTCGTCCGTCACGGCCTCCACCTGCGCTCCGTGCTGGAGAAGCATCTCGACGATGTCCGCGTTGCCCAGCCTGGACGCGATGTGCAGAGGAGTTTGCTGCTCCTGCACGAGGCACACAAATCAAGGGGTCAAATGAGCCGTCTCTGTATATAGTGTACAGCAAGCATGGTTTTTGGTGTGCAGTAACTGACCCTTGCCCTTGGGTCGACCTGGGATCCGTTCCTGAGCAGGATCCTGACAACGTCTGTCTGGTTCGCCCTGGCTGCCAGATGCAAAGGAGACTCTCCTCGTACTGTGGGTACGTCTGGGTTAGATCCGTGCTGGATCAGGTAGATCACCACGTTCATGCAGCCCATGAAGCTCGCCACGTGGAGAGGTGACAGGCCAGACTAAAGACAACAATATATATTCATTGTCACCACCACCAGGTCCACTTGATTCCTTCTGGTTAAGTACCTCGGTGGTGGCCTCGATGGAAGCCCCGTGCTTGAGCAGCAACTCGACGACCTTGATTCTGTTCTTCTTGCAGGCGATGTGTAAGGGTGTGAACCCATTGAGGGCCCTGGCGTTGGGGTCAGCCTTCCTGTCCAGAAGAAGCTTGGCCACTCGGACATGCCCGCAGTGAGCAGCCACATGGAGGGCGGTCAGGAAGTCCACGGTCACGTCGTCCACCGGGGCCTTGTGGTACAGCAGGATCCGGGAAGAGTCCACGTGGTCACCCTGGGACGCCATGTGCAGCGGAGCCAGGCCATTCTAAGCACAACAATGGTCAAAATCAACCTCCAAAGGAATGGAAGCATCCAGAGAAAAGGGGGCATCAGGATGCCCTAATAATTGCAATGGTTCAGTCTCCTGTAGGGCTAACCCCTGGCCACAGTTTAACCTGAGAAGCGTGCCTGATTAATATTATGAAGCACACCTTCTATATTGTAGAGACATACCAGTGGGAGGTCAAAATGAACGCTGCTCTGGGTCAGGCGGCGCGGAAGGCGACAAAATTAATACGGGCGCCCAGCTTAATTAATTGCCTGCCTGGCTGGCTGCCTCGTGATATATACAGTGATGCTGGTACTTGGCATCATGTTCAACAGGTTCCGCGGACTAACCTGCCTTTATCTTCAATAATTATATGAGGTCAGCAGACAGCTTCACTTGCCTTCTCTGTCTCAGTCTCTCACTTCTGCTGACCACAAGCAAATAAACGCCTTCACCATACACATACAGTCATGAGTGAAGCCCATTTTTGTATCTATAAACCCCATCACCCTGAAACGTCCCAAGAGTTAGGCCCTATTGTATCAACTCGAATTAAGATAAAGTGGTCGATTGTGTATTGTGAATCTTCCGATGCATTCCCCTCATTTACGTTCATGCAACGTGCTTTCGAGGCTTCTGTTTTAATAAACACTACTAGACAGCATTGCTCCCAACCATGTGACCAATCGAATATCGATGAACACAGGAAGAGCGTTTATTTCCCTCATAATAATTTATCAATGAACCAGAGCTGATCTCGTATTCTTCCCGAGTCTGACGAGCGAGTGAGAGGCGTGCCATTAGGCTCGTGTGCAGGTCACGTGTCCAATGCATGACCCTTAAGGGTCCATCGGTGGAATTAGCCGGATCTTCATCCACGCCAATTGCGCCCGTCTAATTGGCCATGACCCCCCACGCTATACTCTCTGCCCACTTAACCGCTAATTTTAAGGGCGACTCTAATCTTCCTATTTCACATGCGGTATAGTACGTACTATAACAATCTACACTGCAAGAGTAACGAATTATTATTACTACTGTTTAATAAAAAAACATCGTCGTGTGTAATACGGACAGCAGATATTCCATGACTGAAGACTGAAGAGGAAGTGTGGCCAAAATAACCGCTTTAACCAACCACTGTTTTCAGGTCTCTCCAAGTTTTAGCCGAGCATTAGGAGCTACACGCAGTTTTAATTACAGCAGTTTGTTGGTATGGCACTTAAACGACTGCTAGCTCTTAACGGCCAGTTAAAAGTTTGGAGAAACGGGGAATGAGGGGACTACAATTTTCCGAGTGGTCATAATGAACTAACAGAGAATGTTGTTGAAGCACTAGTAATAATTTTTCGTAATTGAAGTTCGTTGGTTAATGGAATCGGAATAACATGGGCATGGACCTCTGAGGCTAATAGTCACAGGCTACGAGGTGACTTGGAATCTGCTTCATCTGCATTCCCACCATTTTCCTGCACCGATGGGAATTATACCTCATAAAATCAACGCGGTCATTTACACAGCACTGAGGACACCGGTCCACAATTTACGTTAAAGGCGGTATTGCCAATCCAGGCTATCGATCATCCGGTATCATGTCGTTATGGGTTAATACTGTGGTCGCGTTTGGTGCCAATAAAATTCCTTCGTGTTGGCGTGAAACCAAAGGAAGGTTTACAATAGCAACGTAACATTGAGAAGATTCAAGTTTCACTGGCCCGGATTTTTTTAAAAATGGCAATGATTGCCATACATTCGTAGGTGTGT
This sequence comes from Catajapyx aquilonaris, assembly GCA_000934665.2. NCBI lineage: Eukaryota > Metazoa > Arthropoda > Diplura > Dicellurata > Japygidae > Catajapyx > Catajapyx aquilonaris. Next base: position 17,735 of record JYFJ02002903.1, read on the forward strand.
CCCACTGCATTTAGAGCCTATTTTGGGGTGATTGGTTATATGCCATCATATTGGTCCCAATACTGTAGGAAAGGGAGTGAATTTATAGGAACAAATAATAAATAAGCACCTTGGTTTTGGAAGAGATGGGTGCGTTTCTGTCTAGCAGGACGTCGACGACTTGCTCGTGTCCGGACCTGGCGGCGCAGTGCAGAGGTGTCAACCCGTCCTTGGTGACGGCGTCGACGACAGCTCCCTTGTCCAGGAGGAGTGATACCATGTTGGCCTTGCCCCACTTGGCTGCCACGTGAAGAGGTGTGATGTTGTGCTTGGCAGGGTAGTTGACGTCTGCCCCTCTCCTCAGGAGGAACTCGGCCACGTCCGCGTTTCCGTAGTGGGCTGCAATGTGCAGAGGGGTGAAGGCGCTCTTGGAGGTCACGTCCGGGTTGTGGTCACCGCTCTGGAGGAGAAGGGCGGCCGCCTTGCAGTCGTCCTTCTTGGCAGCGATGTGCAACGCAGGCAGCCTGACCTTCCCTTTGCCCCTGGCCATCTCGTCGCTCTCCAGCAGGACGGCCACCACCTTGTCGTGGCCCTGCTGCATGGCCACGGCCAGAGGGGTGAACCCATCCTCGGTGGCCAAGCTCTGGTTTGCACCGCTCTCCAGCAGGAAGTGGACCACCGCGTCGTGGTTCTCCTGAGCCGCCATGTACAGAGGTGTGAAGCCATTCTGAGACTGGACGTCCACCGACCCCCCAGACTCCACCAGTCGACGGACCACGTCCTCCTGACCAGCTGTTGGATGGGGAAACAACATTTATAATTAACCTCACTGCATGGGGGGGGGGGGGTATGTGAGAATGAGCAAATCGTCGTCAATGTGATCGAAATCAGCCGCTTGGCTCAGTTGAAATTACGGTGAGGGAGATGATGGATGTGACCATTGATATAGGGAACGACATCTTTTCCCTGCTGGAAGCGATGAGCAGGACCGTTGAGCGATCACTCAGCTTCGGGCCCCACCCCAACCTCACGACAACCTCATCTCTTGACAGCAAAAAAATATCGCTTCCCTATATGGTTCCACACCGCCTGTGTATGTGAATGCGCCGGGAGTCATTCTCCTGTTGTCAATCCTTAAGGAAGGAATCTACCCGTCAGGCTTCCGCACTATACTTTTCCAGCATAACTGCCTGGAGGGCTAAGAGAGATAAAAAAAGGGAAGAATAAAAAAAGGAGAACCCCCCACCCCACCCCGGCTGCTTTTATCCTTTTATCTTTAAGGGAGAAAAACAAGCTGTCAGGGCGAGACGGCCCTTGGAGGGAGGGATGGGTGGGGCTGAGGCCAAATCCTGTAGTGTATAACACGGGAAGATAGATATAGACAGAGTGGCAAAGGGAGGGACGAATGGATGCTGGGCATTGTATGCCTAACAAAGTCCCACAAGACAAACTAGCCAGGTCTGATGCTATATACTGCGACCACTCAAAATGAGGTGGCTTTTCAACAGGGATTAAACACGGCACTGTGCTATATAGTTTAGGAAAAAAACTTGAGTCGACAGTCCCATCCCAGCATATTTCTCAACCCAAAAAGCGATAACAGGTCAATAATGCCCGGCTGACAAAACCTGGAGCATTATCGTCACGGGATGTCGCCGGGCAGGATTGGGAATGTAACAACAATTAACATGAGGGCAGAATGACGTGTATATACTTGCCTAAGGAAGCAATGTGCAGGGCAGTGTTTCCCTTTTTGGTGGCAGCGTCGACCTTTGCCCCCCGGTTGAGCAGCTCGGACACCACGTGCAGGTGGCCGTCCTTCGAGGCCAGGTGAAGGGCGTTCAGTCCGTTCTGTAACACACCACCACCAGTGCGTTGCGGCTTAGTATATATACACACTCGCATTAATTACACGCATACAATACACACACACACACACACATCCAACGAAGCAAGTATATACCCAATGTTCTTAACCTAATTATTGCAAGGTAGCATACGCCTATGGGGTCGTCGAACTTGCCGAACTTCCCGAGGAAACAGTCATCCTGACTGTCCAGGGCAAACCTCGCGCCTCCCTTGGTCGCAGGGCTGCCTCCATCCCAGGATAAATCCAAATGCTCCATTCTCCTGAGGGGCATCCCAAGGTCTATCCTCATTATACTTTCTGACAAAATATTATTATTATTATTAATAATGAAGAACAGGTTTTGGAGGGCACCTTCGCGTGTGACCTACAACTGCCGTATAAATAAACGCAAAAAATGTTTCCGACTTTCCGTAACAGAACGGAGATTCGTGGGAAAAGTTGCCCACCACGCAACCGCGCCTACGTAGACAATAATTCAATTAATCAGGTGACAGTTGGCTCTCTTTGGACGTCCCTAGAATGTTCACGTGCCAAGGCCTGATATTGATATAAATTTTGAACCATCGAACTGAAAATGCATAGCAAATGCGCCACTCGCTAATGTTGAAATGACTGATATAGTCCGAATAAAAAGTATCATAATGTGGGGACGTGAAGGCTGCTCCTGCACGTCGGGTGCATAATTATATGACGCGAACAAGAAGGTCCCTTTGATGTGTAAACTGTGGTCGGCCGACCATGCAAAGTTTCAGGTTTGCCAAAGGCTGCTTTAAAAGGTATAAATGCCAATACACGTACACCGCACGAGCGTAAGGTAATTCGATTCTTCTGGTGAACGTCAGAGAAAAAAAAGGAAGTGCTCTCTCGACTTGCTCATCTTGCACGATCGAGCCAAAAAAAAAAAAAAAAAAAGGTGGTTCGCCTTGAAGTTCGCGATGCTTCTCTGTCCTTCGCCAAACAAATCATTGGCGATGCGGAATAGGTACACTGCAGTGTAAGTAAGCCTCGGTTTACATGACGTGATTCCAACCTCCTTAATCTTCTTTAGCCTGCTGACAAATAAAAGCAATGCGAAATGTGTCGCGTCAAAAAAATAAAATGCTGATTCGTGCGACGACCACCTTATTCTCGCAGATCACGTCGAAGCTGGCTATTTATAGCCCCGAGTCCCTTTTTATAACCCCACAGACAGCGGGGATATAACCGAATGACACAAAGAATGGCCGACGAAAATCTGACGAATCAGTCCAGACCTCAGCTTTGACCGGATTTACATAGAAAGCCGTGCTTTGTGCGACTCTGTAATATTTTTGTGCCTGTGTTAATCACGGTGTGTGATCACCCTCATATAATATGATACCTGCAACACAACCCTTTTTATATCCTGAAAACATTCAGTACAGCATGCGAAGCAGCGACTCTTTCATTCCAGAATGAAAGGCGCCATTATCGCCATCCCATGAGAGAGACATAGGGGGTACATGGTGGTGGTTACATGGCGTGCAGCATCACATAACCCTAAAAGCACTCACCGCATTGCAGGTGTTGATGTCAATGTTTTGCTTGAGGTACTCGAGGACCATTTCCAAATTGCCAGCTCGAGCAGCTCGAAGGAACCCGGTGCTCGGATCAGACTGGAACAAAAAGAAAGGATTGAAAATCACTCTCAATGTACATGCACGCATTTGAAACAGTGCAACAACGGAAGAAAGACTCACAACTTTGCCAAGTTCGCATTGACAAACTATCGCTTGAACTTGACCCTGCCAAAACATGGTTCTGCACTTTCCTCATTGAATGACGACGTTTAATTGCGGTTCCATGTCATATGCATTCCTTTCATACTTAAAATGCCAAAAATTTTCAACGAACTATACAGTATACAGAATCCGAAAGACTTCTGATGCCCTTTACATCTCTTTATTATACGGAAGGAGAGTATACGTATATCGGAAGGGTATGATTTGAATCACGTGCATTCAATTAAATCGGGAGGAAGGAAGGTGGCGTGGGTAAGAAGTTTCTAATTAGCAGCTTTTGACTCATTACGTTGCTGTTCCCCCCTCCCCCCCTCAGCCAAGGATGAGCCAGTCACGGCAGATCAAAAGATAGGGAAAGAAATTGTTATTTGCTAATTAGAGAAGAGGCTGGTTTTAGGGATCGAACTCCCTCTGTACTATATACCCTCATTGGAGTGGTTGGCCCGACAACCGCCACCTGAATCAGACACCATCCAAAAATATTTTAACGTGTGCCGAATTACTGGCCCCGGGGTTAAACTCGGCCCATTAATAATCCAATAACGAGCCAGACCATGACAGGTGGCTCCTAATGACAGCTGACCACCCACCCACAGCTGCTGCTGCTGCTACATCGAATCAATACATTTTTTCCCCCATCTGAAAAATTATCCGCACCTCTCACTTCTTCCCAGTGATGAATTATCCATGAGGAGAAGCATCTCCCAGATTAAAGTTGCGGTATTTATTGGCAATGCTTCACTCTTCTCAACAGAACTTTCATTTAATCCTTCTCTTATACCCATCTGCCAAAAAAGTGTGGGCTCTCGAAAGAAGATCTTGCTTAGTATTAGATATGCTCAAGGGGTTAAACATAATGGTATGATGCATTTCATTGTCCTGCACGAGTCGTGATTGTGCTGGGAAGAGAGAATGAGTGAGGATGGCTCGAGGCGGTCCCCCAGAAGTGTCCTCCTCCCCTACCCAGCACCATCAACCTGCACAACAATAAATTCACCGACAAGTTTTGTATAAGTGGATTTAGACTAAAGCATCCCGAAACTGCTTCATGAAATTAAGGTCGCAGGGACGGGGCTTGACACGGCGAAGTAAATCAAGCAATTAACATGGAATTAGGCCATGTTTGTGTGGCGCTCAGGTTTACGACGTTATTAATTTCCAGCAATATTTTCTCCTCTTCTGCCCCCCCCCCCCCAACCTGCATGCCGGCAAAGCATTTGCAGAGACATGAATTTGTTAATTAATTCGGAAGTCAAATGGTCACTAAGCACGCAATATAATGAGTGTGTGTGTCTCCCCCGTGTGGCATTATATGATGTGTATGCATTGTCTGACTTTTTTATTTTTTTCTGATCTGATGTCACCTCCCTCCCACCCACTTCGGCATGTGTGTCCCTGCTGCCTGAGCTGCCTTTGCCCCGGTGGGTCCTACCGCCGAAATCGATGCCCGCAGTGGGAGGAGCGCGGGCCCAAATAATTCCAGGGCCATTTCCCCCTGCCCACCTCTCTCTTTCTACTCACCTGTACAGTGGTACAGTGTATAACCCCCCCTCGACTGAGCCTAAAAAAGACCAAAATTATCGGCACAAAAATATCGGATCATTTCTCCCCTCCCGTCATCCCCCGATCCCACCCATTCACAACCTTATTACATGTTCTCACTGTGCTGCAGCCACGCTCGAACAAACTGCTCTGCACTGCGTGCGATTCAATAGAAAGACCACATGGCTAAGCTATAGAGGCAGAATAAATGACGATTACACCATCGATCTTTCATTAACTAATCAGTAAAATTATACCTTACCCTGATGTGCTCCGTGGGATATCGATTTTATACAGTAAGTTGTAATACGATTGCCATAAAATGTGTGGATGCCTCGGACTGCACTTCCGCTGCTACCGGCTTGCGTAGGTTTTTACGACATCTCTCAATAATCTATTCAGCTCACGGAGCAGATATAGAGAAAGCGATAACAAGGCAGCCCAACTCCCATTCAAGCTCGCCTGCTGGTTGTGGTGGTGGTGGTGGTGGTGGTGGTGGGATCCGAAATATTCCATCCAACATGTATGACGTACGCATGCACTGGCCCCTTGTGGAAACAACGCACAGAGCTGGGTCAAAAGTGCTGGCCACCATCCACGCCAATAGATTTTTTTAAAAAAGAGAGAGATGAAGAAACAAGCCGGCGCAAATGCACCAAAATGAAATCCGTGCTGCGAGAGACGCAGGCTGAATGAACTCCAAGGGTCACGTTGCCTCGTTTACTCTGCTGCCGTCTAAAAAAAAGAGAGAGAGAAAATGCCTCCAGGAGACAATCACAATGCCGCTGGTTTGCTCGCTCAGACTGCTGCAGAACCCCGTCAGACTGCAGTTATAAAACTGCTCGTTACTCATAAACTGCACTGGTAATGTTTCTGTTAACATGATGGTTTCCTCTTACATAGTTGCACCGAGTGTTGGCCCAAGGTGTCGGGTGACGGACGGACGCCAATCATGCACACACTACTGCATACTTCCCCCCCCCCNCCCCCCCCCCCCCCCTACATCGATCACGGAATACCCACATCCATTTCCGCATCATCGCACATTCATCTGTCATCATTCACCAATAAAAGTGTAACGTACTCAGACAAGCAAGCACGCGCCATTGTAAGGCAAGGTCAGCACTCTCTTGTAAGCAGATCGTCATCAGAAATATACTTAGCACTGTATGTCGCTCTAATGGCAGTGAAATGGCTCTATCGGTGGTGTATGTATATCCTAAAAGAAGAATATGAAGACGACGGAGGGGGATCAATGGCACGAACGCAATCAACGCACGCACGCAAGCTTGCTTGATTCCATGAATGAACTGATGTCGTACAGCAGGACGAGTCTCCAATCAAATGGTCCCTGTGTACACATACAAGCTATTCAATACCCTGGAAACCTTACCTGGATCGAATTTACACAACTTGCACTCGTGATTCTGTAGCAACGGCACGAATTGCATGTTGCCTCGTATAGGATATCTGTAATTATTATTATCCTACCTGGAATATTATACAACCCACCATTATTTGCTCAATTCTTAAACGCCGCTTAGTCTGCGTTTGCTTGGCATGCCCTCCGCTCGCATTCAACATGCCCCTTACACCCATTAAAAACGCCTTTTAAAAGCCGCCGGGTTTGCATCGGTTGTTATATGCAGCCTGCGAGAGCAAAATGTTTATGCCCAGACACGACGCTGCAGACGCTCCGTGTAACGACGGCCATCATGGCATCGGAGGTGCAGCCCATAACACATTTCTTATACTCCCCGGATTTTGAAGTCGAAGCAACGTGCACTTCCAGCCTCCTTTATTAGGCCCTTGAATCAACCGCAGCATGACTGATACCAAAACCTGAAGGGGAAAACAGTTTGCCTGATGCCATTGTCACAAATCCAACTCGCCAGGGGTAAATCAGTATAGTGCCGAGTTGATGTACTAAATAAATCCGGCGCACTGCAAGTGTATACTGTACATCCGATTTGTGGAAATCTCGTTGCGGCGCGGCGGCCTCGTATTTAGTCGTGCCATTTTAATTTTGGTGCAGTAGTAAATTGAGGAATGAATTTTACAAGGCACTGTATCCTTGCCTCGCACGACAAAAAGAGACCAAGTGGTCAATATCGCAGTCTATATACTAGAGAGATTGTGATGTGAGGACACGCACGTCACCCGCAGTAATAATTCCGGTAAATCGAATCTGTTACGACCATATAATTTGCACCGCTAATTAAGGTCGCATGTGTACTCTAGGTGCAGGTTTATTCTCGTTAAATTCGCACTTTTTATGAGGCCTAATTAGATCTCCGCAGTATTTTGTCCGAGTCGCTGCTTGAAAAGTGACGAAGACAGATAACATGTGAATTCACACTGAAGATGTGAATAATTAATTGCATAACCGGTCCTTTCCAACTAATCACCAGGGGGGGTAGCCTCCCCACTCCGGTTAAAAATAGTATCGTTAATTCAGGGGATCTAATCAGAAGGGACGACCTCTCCCGCATATAATCGGCTGATGGTCGTTATTAGCATGCAAAAAACATGGCAGGATGGTGTTGACACTGACTTATCTCCCTTCCCAGTGTAAACAACACGTATACACACCACCACCCCCCGCTGCATGACCGACCTTGTCAATTTCCCAAACACAAAAGGAATCAATACAGTGCATACAGACGGATAGATACACCCGTGACACTGACAGATTAAACCAGGGGAGGTTTGCAAAAAAACCCTGCAGCATCCAAATTTCCGCAGAATAAGATAGAGCCTGGCCTCGACTGGCGGGGACTGCTCTCCCCCCTTTATTAACGCCCACCCTGGGATTTTTTGGCTCTTTTTCAAGAATATGATGGTCTTCCCACCCACCCCGCCCACGGTGTAGTATACGTAAGGGGGGCAAAACTGCAGGCTGCAGAAGAAGGAGACGTTGCAGTGGGCACTGCAGTCTCCCCTGCAGCCACGACTCTAACCCCTCTATACTGCAGCACCCTTTCTCCCCACCCAAACCCACCCAGCCCCTTTCGTTCCCTGCGCCAAGCCTATAAAATCCGGCCACCTTGGCAATAATAATATTCTATGTATTCCAGCCCACCAGGCAGCCTCGCTTTTTAGAGGGTGGCAGGGAGGTAGGGGGGTGGAAACGAGCGTGTACTGTTTGTGTGTGTGTGTTTCTGGGTCACGCGCTTAAAGTTCACCATCCAATCAGCCTTAAAGCCTCTCCCCCCATTGCTTGCTGGTACTAACCACTCATTACCACACCGAAGCAACAGCGCACAATTAACCCACTTGCTTATTACGCCCGGGTTTCAGATGCGGGTTGGAAGCACCGTGAAGTTCGATCCCATCCGGAAATGCGACCAGTTCTCTCCTTACTAGCGCGGGTTTTCTACGGATTATCCTCCCTCCAATCCTTGTATTTCCAATACTTTTTGCGACAAGTGCTTTGCCCTCCGTGTATTGACATTCTAGTCAGCTGGCCAGATTTTACATGCACTTTTTGCTGCCCCGGCACCAGCACCCCATCAAAGTCCTGCATAATGGCCTACGTGATGGCATCCCTTACGGGTCATACTCTTTGCTGACGTTTACAATCCCGCACAGGGTGGTGCACTGCCCAAGTCAGAAACATGAAGGGGTCAGCAGGCGAAAAAAGTGTCAAAGAACCATCACAGATTGCTGGCAACTGGTTGCTTTGAAGGTGAGCAATCCAACACATTTCCCCCTTGGGCGCTTGTTGACTTATTGGGCGTTGCACCTCCCTTTGACCAGAGTGCATTCCCCTCGTGCAGTGTCCCCCTAAAGTCCAGAGACGTTTCACCTGATGCATGAGGCCATTGCACAGTATGTATGCCCACGTACACTGGCAGTTTGTTGTTTATTCCGGAACAAAGGGGGGGCAATCAGGAGTCAGCGGGGCACTGGACCTGGCAAAAGGCCAATGTATTTCTCCAGCAGCAAGAGCTATAATGCCATAATAGCATCTCCAGCCGTACCGCCAACGAATTATGTGACACGCCTAATAAAGCCAAACTTGAAACAAAAACAAGTTCGGTTTTTGGCTGCCTCCCATGCCATCCTGTTCAAGCCCGTATTGTAAATACTTCACTTGATTTTATATTTTTTTGTCACACACATTTATGAGGAACCTTCGCACTGTAGCAGTCGCGAAAATACAGTTTTCATGCCGGACGAGGACAGATTGGACATGTAAATATTGCGCCAAACTTCATAATTTAAGAGCACTTGTGCTGCAGGACATGCACAGAGATGTTGTACCGGAAGAGTACAGGATGAAGCTACCGCTTTAACAACTAATCACGAATGGGAGTTGCTTGTCGACAATTATTTATGAACAAATCCTTCCATACTGATTGTTTATTCAGTGCGTTCCAATTGAAGTGCCCGTGGCGTTTAGCGAATGTTTGGCGTTGATCTTCTTGTCGTAGTCACTTCCAGCAGGTTTAGAGCACCTTGGGTTTAGAGTACATCAAAACAGAACTCTGCTAATATCTGGCTCAATTATTCAACCTTTTCAGGCCATGAATAATTGTGGCAACAATTTTATTATAATGCATTGTGAATGGACCATTTGCATATTATATACAGACGGGTGAGGTCGATAATTGAATAGTTCCAGCTTAAATCAGACCTAAAATAATTAACACATCCCGCCCCCCAACATTGGCAGCAGATGCTTGCTATTTTCTCTAAAAAAGCAAGGTGTTCCAAAGTAAGCTGCGTAATAGTGCTTGCTGAATATTGCAAACCATTAGGAACATTGAAACAGACTGTTTATAACTTGAAACTAAGTTCCCGATTGGTTTCGCCAGCATGGCGGCCCACACCTCGAGCACTTCAGTTTAACATGCAAATGCAATGGACCCCTCGCGGCGCAAAATCTCAGAATGAAATCCGCGTACTTTTCTTCTTCTTCTTCCCAGCAAGGTATATGCATCCAACCGAATATGCCGCAGTGTCCTTCGAGAGAGGTCAACCCAGATTAAAGGTCACGAATAAGGAAGCAGAGATTCCCCTCCCGACTTGTGCTGCTGCCCGGCTCCAATCATCTGATAGGGGCGGGTACACTGCATTTCTAAATAAAATTGTATGGCTGCGAAAGGCGAGTCAGGACGCGACCAAAATACAGGTTCCAGGCAATGAATTTATCAACATGTAAAAAAAAAAATAAGGTTGCGGCTTCATTAAAACTGCATCACTTTTGGAAGGCATAACGAGGCGGTGTTTCCCGTCGTATATTATAACGACTTGAACGTGACCTCAACCTGCGGCAAAAAAGCACGTGCTCACTTGCGAATTGCTTCACTGCACTGAACAACTTGCATTAACTGCCGGCCTACGTTAAAGTGTAAAGCCATGCTTCAATCGTATATGGGTGAATCTGTAATTGACTTCATGCCCCCAATAAATAGGCCAGGAAAAAAAAAGTGCTGATGTGGATACACTTCCTTCTTCCATCCTTTCCAGGGCAAATCTGGCGGATGGGAATATTAGGTATATATACCGTATACTTCCTCCTCCAATTTTGGGTAAGGGTGGGGGGGAGGCGGCGCCCGTCTGGCGTCGCGACGCCCCCCTCTTTTCCTGCCGTACCTCGCCCTCTACCACTCCCCACCCCAACGTCTGCCATCGATCGCAACCTGACCGAGCGACCAGCAGCAAGGATAGAGAGAGAAGCAAAAGCGTTTGCCCTCCTCTCCTTCACCCATATCCGCACCCACACCATAAGTAGTTCCCCCCCAATCTGCACAACTGCCCCACTCACTCACTCTCATTCAACCCCCCCCCCCCTTTGACCCCCTCCCGCTGCAGTTCGACACAAATCATTCTTTATGTTATCGCCTGGCGCGGTGCAGCTGCACCCTACCCTACCCCACTGTACAGGGTGCTCCAGAAACTATACTGCTCATTTAGCTGATGGTTCCTATATACGGCGTTGAATCACCCTGTACATATCCAGCAGCACCGGATGCATTGAAACGGCCCCAGTAGAATTGCCTCCCTCAATATCTCCTCCGGCCCCCACCTCACAGTGGAGGAATTCCGTGCTTCCGCTCCTGCAATTGCTGCCACTTGATTCTCTCCAGGGAATCACCGCTGCTGCTGCTCCTCTCCAGCCCTTTTCCTTCCTCTTATTCTTTATTCCCAAAGCACCAGCAGCACACTCTCTGGTTCTTGCTGCCCTTTTTTTACCGGCCGGCAATCCATCCCCTCCCGGATGGAGCTCAAAGTACTATAACTCGATCGAGAGAGAATAATTATTAAAACTGCTCATCAATTCCGTCGGCACCACCAGCAGCACAGAAATACAAAGTGGGGGGCGTTCACACCATTTATACACTGCATGTCTGCCTCCCTTTTGAGCCGATTGCTGGACGACGACGACTGCATTTACATACGCCAGGGCTGGTGCCTATTCACTCGTTTTATATTACTCGGGGATTATTATTCAGGCAGATTCTGGCATTCAGGGAAACTGATGATTTAGGCTCTACAGCATGCTGATACTGTCATTTCAGCGCTGTGTGCGTCGGATGCACGAAAGGCCGCAGACAATCTAGTCCTTTTGTTCTCCATCAGTCTGACCATTCTGAACATTTGTCGTCCAGCGGGAATCAGATGAGCGCACGTGGAAAGTGCTATTCAACTTCATCACTCTTTCCAGCCATTATTTAAGACAGAGGCGCCGCTAACTGGAAAATTAAACGAGGATGTGAAGCTCGCGTGAACTTTCCGTATATTCCAGAAATAGGAACGTTCATTAATGCTGTTAATAAATGTGGTCAACTTTCTTCTTTAAATTTTCACGAGACATTTCCTTCCCTGCACTTGCATGATGCCATACACCTTTAAGTGAACCCATCTCGTACAACCACGATTATTTTGCACCCCTTATATCATCTTATATGGTCAGTTGCTCCCATGTGGGACAATGATAAAAAGTCGTACTTCATAACTTATAATGCGCCCTTTTACGGCAGCAGTATGTGCATCCAGAAATTACTTAATAACGCAACAGCTCTGGGAGCAGTGTGCATGTCACAGCCGGGTATTTATGAACAGCAGTATTTACGAACCAATGATGCACATTTGCAGTCACGTAGAGAGGCCCTCGTATTTACATTGTGCTGCTGGCCTAATGCGAAAATGATGGCAGCGAGTGAAAACTTGATGAATATAAGGAGCTTATGGCCTCTGTTTCTCCTCGTCGCCTTAATGCAGAATGATTAGGCCTATTAGGCTTGGGCCGCCCGACTGGGCTGCATGGAAGGAGAAAGATTGCTGCACGCCTCAGAAGGGAATTAATAACCTGAGAAACGAATAAACGACGTCGTTCTGAAGACGACTCAGCAGATGTTATATATATATTGTACAGTACAGTATATACGAGAAGGAAAAATGGCTGGCTCTCCCTTTGCGAAAATAACAGCAGAAATATACTGCAATGAGCACCGTTCCATGGTAAGACCGTGCGGCTCATTACGTTCGGATTTACTGCCATTAGGCGTCCATTGTAATGCCGCCTGTCATAATGTTATTGCGGTCTTACGGCGAATTATTGCAGGCAGCTGCATGGGCAGTGCTGTGGCATATTCTGCCCTGCTGGAAAAAAAGGAAGCAATAAGGAAACCTTGCCCAGATGTAATTACCAGCAGTGCGCCGATGGTGACGAGGGAAAGGCTAATTCAGTCCCAGACCGGCACAACACAAAGTAATCCGAAGCCATTGTTTCTCCACGCCTCCTAATAATTTCCGAACCTTTTTCAGCGCGTTTGGGGCCCAGCTACGGGAAATTAAAGGGCCTTTCTGCAGCATCCACACGGGAATTACAACTCGAAGGCACTGGTGGAACCATTGTGTTCCATTTACTAAAAACGAATCAATTTTGAGGACAATGTCGCATAATAAAGTACATCACAAATTGCCTTCCAAGAACATTTATAATGATATAGCCAAATTTTTGGTCAAAGTTCTAAGGTGGGTTTACCATATTTTGCTTGGGCAGGTAAATATGATGAAAATAGTGTTACAATGGTCACATCGCATGTCTCGATTCAGCAGTAATTCATAATTGAAACCTTGAGTATCCAAAGGTCCCAAGTCCACATTTTTGACGATTTCGATGAGTTACATATATGGGGGGTAGTACGGGGCAAGGCGCATATTTTGAATGAAAGAGAGTCCGAAATGTTCATTCTAACATGGGGAAGAAAAATCATGAAAATTTTCCACACATTTCGCTCATTACTTATCAATTTCGATCTTTTGTCTCTCCTGAAAAGTTGAGGTGGTTGGACTTGGGACCTTTTGCAACTCAAGGTTTCAATTTATTCCTCGCAGATTTATTTTTTAAATTATTAAGTTGTATGCGCTTACCACGTGACAGGTCATACATCTGACAAATACAGAGCATGCAAGTACTGTATACATAATTCAATGCGTCTGTTACCTATCTTCCTAATAAAATTCAGCACACGCCGTAACTCTACAGTTTAACTCAAGACTTTGCAATTCATACGCACAATACTGTACATAGCAGAAATGCATGCAGAGCAAGGAATACGAGGAGGAGATAATTAAATAAGTCCCAGGATAAAGCAGAAGCTTGGTGCAGATTCTCTCCCTTATGCTGCCAAAATAAACCCAATTTTCCACTTTGGCTGGAGAAGTAATTCAATTTTTGCTCTCCCTTAAAGCATCCGTACCCACCATTATTATACAGTACGGTATATTTTCTGCCGAAACCCCTGTTATACTGACGCATACGGATGATACAGGTAATTAGATACATAGATAGATAGATAGAGTGGGGAGTAGACTACTGCATCGGTCCATTTGCGACACATTTCACTACCTCTTTAATATGCAAATGAACCACTTCCCTTCAATTATCAGGCAGATATTTAAGGCCATTGAATCATTAATTAGTACCTCACCACTAATTGCGATCATCGCCAACCCCCGCATTGCAGGGTACTCTCGTTATTTTTTATTGGCCTATTCCATTACTCGTGCTCCGATTCATTGCATCAGACGGGAAAAAAGTAGCCGGAGAAGTTCCAAGTTGCATGATTGTGCGCAAAATATTGAATTTGAAGCAATTTTTTTTTCTCCTAGTCATTCTGTTACATTGTCAGCAACCAGCACTATTAGTCAGCAAAATTTCCAGTGTAAATTATTGTAAGTTTGACTATAGTTTCACCGACCGAAATTATATCCGTTGGACGACGGTGGCAGGCAGTGATGGCGGAGACAGATGGTTCCGAAGACTGTGGTAGTCAAGGTCGACCCCAATATACCAGCAGATTATACAAAATGAAAATGAAAACTTGTTCTCCCTATGCATATTGACAACAGGTATAACTGACGACGATACTTTATCATTTACCCTAATGGCGTGACTTTTAAAATAATGCGAGGAGCCACAACACCATGCTCCAAACAATGGTGTGCTGTGGGCTGATTAAAATCATCTTAATCCCAACACGTCTCGCCTGGTCTGCAGACACGATAAATCCGCGTTACAGGTACATCGGATGTACTGTACTCCATTTCTCGGGAAGTGGCGAGGAGTCAGGGACCCCGTCAGTCAGTGAGTCAAAGGGTCAACTGGGACTCGGACTCGGCTGGGATCAGCCAAGCCCTCGGGTTGAGGTTTCAGGAGGCATCGCCTCTAGAGAGTCGAGCACTGCCCTATACCCCTCTCACAAAAGTTTTCCTCTTTCTTCTCTTCACTTCCACTCCGTTCACGTACAAGCATTAAAGTGCAGAGATACCGATGGGTACACTCATACTGCGTGAGGAACTGCAGAGGAAGTAAAAACGCTCTTTTATCGGCATCAGAAGATGTGTCGAGAGTGATGCAAACTCTGTAAAGCAAGTTGAATGAGGCCGTCCCGATGAATCGATTATTGCCCCCAGGAGAGAAGCAAGCAGGCACAATGTCCGATCCTCACGGATTTAACAGAAATTAAGGGCCCAGATTTTACGGGGCCATCAATACCAATTCAATGAGCACTTTTGGCCCCCTCACTCCTGCCTCACTCCATAAGAGTGCTGACAAAAATTGCGCCACAAAGCCTGTCCCCGTAAAGTGCATTATATATACTGTAATTAAAGCGGGTGTTGTAGCTCATGTCTTGAGCTCGCGTTTGCGAAATGGCCTTATTCTTTTTAAACGGACGATATTATTCTGTTCTTCCATCCGGCACTTTAAGCCATTGAAGCTTTTCATCGAGCCTGCCTTCCGGTTGGAAGAACATATAGCAGAGATAGAAGCGGCTTTGGAGTGTGGGGGAGCTGCTGGTTCCATCCGAAATGTCAAGGGTCACGCATGGAGGCTACAGTCTTCTCCAGCGGGCCTAAATGCTGGAGTGGCTGTGGGGAAAATCTGTGAGTCGGCCCCTCTCTCCTCAAAATCACGCCCCATCGAGTTATGCATAGCAATTACAGGAAGCCCTCTCTATCCGGAATGCTAATTGCTAGCCATCGAGGATCCGATATCGGAGATGTATCAAGGATTTGGGAGCCGGCTCTTTATTCCGATCATGTATTTATCCAGAAGGCTGGAGCTGCTGGAGGGAAGGCCGACGACGAGAGAGCTTTTCCTTGCCATTGGAAAAAAAAATAGGGTAAACACACCGGATCATTTATGCAGAGTGCATAAGTTCACTCCAATAACTATAGTGTAAAGATATGATGCAACAATAACAATGTTGAAGAAGCTGGTTGCTGGCATGAAAATTATACATTTAACTTTTCAGCCTCCCATTCTCTTTGGCCACTTCCTTCAGCCGTGCACCATATACACGGCCTGTGGAAAAAAATAATGCATTTTTGCAGGCAGGAAAAAAAAAACCGGACCTACACTCTCGCAGCCTGCAATAATCCGCGGTTTTTTCACACAATGTAATCCTTTCCAAATGCAGGTTGGGTACTGTGCTTTGTGTGCAAAAATTGAACCGTACGTCAATACAGTACACACTTCCGAATAGAACATACAAAACGCGCACAAATCCAGTACTTGCATAATTCGGGCTGTGCATTTCGGTTCGGTCTTATGTGCATAATTTCTAAGTGAATTTACTCGATAAGTAATGGTGCCTTAATTTGAGTTCGGACAACCTTATAGGATCAACTAATGAAGGGTACTGAATAACGCTTTGTGAATACTTGAATATTAAATCTAAAAAAAAAAATTGTCCTTTGCACTCGTGCACGTCTTGGCCTGGCGTGGTCCATAGTTAATAGAGAGTACAGAGCGTAAAGAGAGGGCTGGCAGCACCTGTCCTAATAAGGTTTATTTTGAACTCGGTTTGACAGCCAGTTGCTTGACAGCCGGTGAAACACACCCCCCCCCCCCCCCCCCNACCCCCCCCCCCCCCCCTGCCGCAATACTGGCTGGCATGCCGGGCAGTGATTTCCGGCCGGACAATATTTATTATTAAAAAGACGCAAGGTTACTGGTGCAGTGGAACAAAGATTGCTATCAGTCTGGTATGCCCGTTGCCCACCTGCTGGTAAGACAATGCGAGGACTATCGATTCATGCCTCACCGCAGCACAAATCACACAAATTGTGTCACATCACGACGATGACAGCCGCATTCACACAGGGTGTCACTATACTCATAAATACATCCACAGGGAAGCCATGGGTGCCAATGTCCCCTGACCGGATCCACCTATTTTTTTTATACCCGGTGCACAATAATTACACATGATTGTTATACGCATGGTTTTGGCGTAACGCCTTTATTTGTTGCAATGTATATACTGCAATGGGTACTTACCGAGAGAGCGTTTTGTCCCTCGGTGCTAGCCATGGTTGATCTTGAAGCGAGGGACAGGGTCAGTCAAAAGAGTCAGTCAGAACGGCCCGTCAGCAGTCTGTCAGTCTGTCAGTCTCCAATATATTGTTATTACTCTTAATTATCACGTCCCGGCACACATACACTGTGAAGCACGTGGGGGTTGAGGATAGGGATGAGTGGACGAAGGCACCCGTTGGATGACGGCCGATTGCTTCTCCTTGATTGTTATCAGTTATTATTACTTCCGGGTTAATTGTTGGTCGGCAGACACACACACACACACGACACCACGATCCTCATTCACGCCAAGTCGCTCGAAGCAATATAAGAAGCACACGAAAGAAGGAAGCGGCAAGCGTATGTAATGATAAGAATAAAAAGCGGCCACTATTCAAACTTGATTATGATTACGAGTAGTTGAAGTGCAACATGCTTTTTCTCTCCCCCTTTCTTATTTTTCAAAATCTTAAAGAGACTTTTGTTTCATTTATTGCCACCTGCACTTATTAATTGAGCACTTGTGTGTGAAAACGACGAGTGAGTGACCTCCCGCCCCGGAAGGAAGAGTTGGGGGCGGGGGGTTGGCTGTGTGTGGGGCGAATGGTGAATTGAGTGTCACATGGCCCCGGGGCGTACACCACCCTCTGCGGATGGGGTCAGTGTGTCACTCGCACGCACGCACACACGCACGCACAGCTAGTGTCGTCGCCGTCTTATATCGTGTGCTGCCTGCCTCACGGATTGTCGTTTCAAAAAGAGGAGGACACTCTTCCTCTGGCAGGCAGGCAGGCAGGCTGCCGGCAAAGTACTAGCAGGACTAGCAGGAGTCTATGGGAAACAAGGTCTAGAGCGGCGAGGCCAGCTCCATCGCACGGACCCACACCCGAATTATCGACTGCAATGCGGCATAATACCCACACTAACTTCCATGCCTCATTCCTTCATTCCCATTGCAATAATTACACTTTGATGCCACAAACATGTTGTGCTCCAGCAGGTAAATACAACAACATTGCTGAGCAACACGCTCTCTCCGCGATGCTGCTGCGTGATGGTGACGCGCCCCCGTATATCCTGCAGCATCAGCAGAATTTAAGAAACACTGCAGGAACATGTGACGGAACTATGTCTGCAGTTGAATGGCCTGCAGATGTGCATGTCGGATCATTGGGAATTCCTTTCCCGGAATGGCCTGCACGCGTTTGAAGTACCAAAATAAGTTCCGAGCAAATGGGTCCTCCTGGCTCCATCCAAAAGACAAGCACCTCTGATGGAACTAGAGATGTTAGATCAATGATGTGATGAGGGTTGCATAGCTCCAGGATATACGTTCGGCACACTGTGCTGTGGCAATGAGACTGCCGGCATAACATGCCAGCGGACAACGACTGCTTCAACAACCCCTGCTGGAGGTCACCCAGCCGCTGTGAACCTAACTGTGATCAACAGGTGGAATGCATCAGAGGCTCCGTGATATTCTCGCCGCTCAGCACATTGTCGCAATTATTGGAGGTGTGGCCAGCAGATTTCATGCCACTCTCCCAACCCCACCTCAATTCATTTCTCCAGATCTGGTCATAAGACGGTTGTGATTCCACATTTCTCAGGATAAGTTGCTTTCAAACGCGGCGCTGACGCAGTGCTCATTAAGGTAGAAGATGGCAAATCGACCGTCCCCATTCCGTCCGACCTCCCTTTTGTACAAAAAGAAGAGAAAAGGATACTTATTCCCTGCCTTCATTTTTCTAGTGAAGAGTGGCTGCGTATGAAAGTCCGTTCATTTAAGGCTCACGTGACGGGAAAAAAATAGCCTACTTGTCGTTTTTACAGCTGTGTACAATACACCTGCGGGGAGGGCGGGTAAAAAAAAAACATCCCAATGTGCGGCTGACATGGAAGGGATATTGCTAACTACCGTCAAGAGTTAAATGTCCATTGCCTAATAACATGTATATTTCGGTACGGCGAAGGACAGTCTGCTTTTCAAAAGTGTAATGTGGCCAGAGGTGCCTAAAGTCCGTTCTGGGTGAAACTTCCAGCTTGACAAGCCATGTCGCGGTACGGTCGATTCGTTGTCCTCGGGCCACCACAGCACCTCTTGCGCTCTTTTTATAATCCTTTTCAGTTAAAAGAAGAAGAAAAAAAAAGCGTCCCTTCCATCCTGCAGTTCCCTTGCATGCAGACACTCACGTTCCCTACACACTCTCATCAATAGTCATCAATGGCACATTTCTATCCAGGTCATTTAATTTTAGCTCTTGCCTGTGTGTGCTTGTGTGTGCTCATCTGTGTATGTATATGCTGGTGGGTCAGCTTTCGTGCAATCGAGTATTTGTCAAATAAACTTGATGTAGTACATTATATAAGCAAGTGCTTCGTCCGGCTGCTGTCTCTCATTGGTGCATTTTTAAATAACTCAACCTAAACATAAAATATGTGGGCATAGACCAACACCTGCAGTTTGTCATAAGAGGCAATGCAGACATATGTTATGACATGTAATGACAAGCAACATCAGTTGTTGGATCAAGCATTGTAAAAGTGCTAATGGGAATTGATTACTTAGCAAATATTTTTGCACACAATATGTTTCGCCCCCATCCAGCTAACCATCTTTGAAGTGGAAATTAAGTGTTACCGAAGCAGGTTGGTGGAGTGGATATGGCGTCCGACTGCTAATCGGGAGGGTCTGGGTTCGGGGACTGCACACGACACCCAACATAAAGACAACGCACCAGTGTCCCCTCCTCACAAATCCCTATCCTGATCCCTGCACCGGAGATAAAAATGCGAAAGAAAAATTCGTAAGAAAAATTGTGGTAATCCACCCTTCTAAAAGGGCTTCGTTCCCTCCAATGGGTGAATAAAGTGAGGAAATGAAGCCATTTCTCCTGCAACCTTCTTCACAGCCAGCTCTCTCATAGTACACATAGCTCAACAATCAATGAGACTTCAATCTGTATACTAACCTCTTAATGGCTAGCCCTTTCTTAGCAAAGGAATACATCATACATGGCAAAATTAACTTGTTAATTTCGATTATTATTTTTTTTACTCCAACGAGGCAATCAAGTCAATACATGCACCTCTTGAAGGTCACCACTTTCATCCTTGTGCCTCACTGCTAAGTCACTGTGTTGTCGTCAGTCATCATGAAGATATAGTACCTTGAGCACTTCATTGCACTTAATTTTCCTTCATCAAACCATCAATGTCGTGCTGGCGATTATTCACATCATCCAGGCTCTTGGAGGCATCCAATCCTATGTCAGCCAAAGATATGCTAGAACTGACGTGAACATAACATTACCTAGTAGAAGAATGATTGCATCTAAAGACTGGAAGCTGGAACAGGCTAGCAGAATCAAATTTGCTTTAATTTATTTATGCCGTTTTACCCCACAAATTGGAGCATGACGGTCAAATTGGGGGTGGGATAGGTCTGAGGGAAAGGGCCACCCCACAAATGTGCATGATGCACTTTCTATCCAGGAAAAGTGAGATCTGGTTCAGGGGTTGGAGTCGAGTAACACCCCCGATTGTTGTTTATTGCGTATTCGGTTCCACCTTGACCCTTTAGTGGCAATGACAGATTTTGAAAGTGACAAGCAACAGGAGAATCGTGAGCCAACCAACATGGAGAGAAACTATCAAAACGCTTTCCCCAGGAGATAATCCTGTGCCCGATATGAGGGAATCAAACTGGGGGATCTTAGAGGTGGAAGGTCCGTGTCCTTAACCCCTTGAGCCCCAGCCGCCTAGAATCTAGGTGCTGAGAACTCGACCGCCATGTACCAGCTATACCTGCCACCGTCTAGTTTTCCTCTCACTCGTACGCTGAAGATACGAACAACATATTTTACTAATGATAACAGCTCTGCTTAACCGTTCAGGGAAAACGTTATGAATGGGTTGAAAACAATTTCCGTCCCATAGAAGTCCCTAAATTAATTTCCAAAAAGATCGCTGCAGCACAGTATACCAGCTATGTTTCTGCCTATATTTCTGCCTAGATTTTCCCTTCTGTTCAACTTACAAGTACTCTGAAGGTAAGGGCAAGGTATTTGACAAATAGTAACAGCTATACTTACTCGTTCATGCAAAACACAAAGTATGGATTGGAAACAATTTTACTTGGCTATAAGTCCGTAAATTAATTTCCAGAAAGATTGCTGTAAAATATGAAAATCTGAGTACTTCCGGTCAACTGTTCGGATGAATTAATTATAAAATACGTTAAAATACACGGAATCACAATCTTGAGAACCATGCCAGAAGACTTTGTTGAAATCGTCATACTTTCCGAGAAATAAATTAATACTTTTCTGCGACATGCCTGTCACTTCGGATTATTCCCAAATTTACTTGTTTCTCGAAAAGTATGACGATTTCTGCAAATCCATTTGTCACCCTTCTCGAAATTGTTATTCCATATATTTTAACGTATTTCATGACTAAATCAGCCTAACAGTTGGCCGGCAGTACTCGAATTTCGGGATTTTACAGTGGTATTTTTGGAAATTAATTTCTAGGGACTTCTACGGGAGGGAAATTGTTTTCAACACATTCATAACGTTTTCCCTGAACGAATGAGAAGAGCTGCTATTATTTGTAAAATATCTTGTTCGTATCTTCAGGGCATGAGTAAGCGGAAAACTAGGTGGTGGCAGGTATAGCTGGTACCTGGCGGTCGAGTTCTCAGCACCTAGATTCTAGGCGGCTGGGGCTCAAGGAGTTAATCATTGCACGACTGTGCTGTCAAACAAAAGACACTTCTAAAAGTATCCCTTATGAAAAGCAAAATGCTTGAAAGAAGGCTTCAGTACTAGGAAGAAGTGTCAGCTAATAACCAATAATTATTATCCGTCTGCTTTTGCCAAGTTCCAGCTCTTGTTTCAGTCATTGAAAAATACCTGGGCAAGAAGTAGTTACAGAATAAAGCAGACCTCAGAATGGCAGCCGTGTGCTTGGCAGCTATGGTGACTCCCAAGGGTGGTTCGAGAGCCAGGTGACATTGATGTGCCACTCCTCCGAGGAGGTGAATCCGATTCCCCCATCTGCTCAGGAGGTACGCCTTCATCCTCCATACCCACACTTATGTCTCTGGGCAGCAGAAGGTGATTCACGGAAGTGCATAGCTCCTGTTGTGGTGACTCATCGCCCTCATTGCTTCTCGCATCTGACAGGTCATTGTGCAAGACCAGCAAGACATCTTCCAGCTGCCACTGCTCCTCCTTCAGCGTTCCAGCTCTCATGTTGCTCGCATCTATCTGAAGGTAAGGGCAAAAACTCATGTCAAAAACTCAGTGGCTTTCAGGCAGGCGTTTCAAATAACTATTTCTGGAGGCAATTTCTAAGCTTGGTCGTAGCCACTGGCTTATGACACCTACCAGTGTCCTGATCTCCTCCTCCTCATGCACGAGTAGATGCAGGTGCTCCTGGTTTGCCTGCAGTGCAAGCCGCTCGCTGTTCAAGTGTGACCTCACCCGGGCCAGCCTTTCTCCAATGACCCTGAGGGCTCTTTCCAGGTTCTGTCCATGCTGGTCCCCTTCCTCAGGTGTTCCGCTGAGGGTCCGGCTCAATCTTTCCATGTAACGTCTCTTTTCCTCCATTTCCTTGCCCAGCTTCCCCTCCAGATCGGCCCTGGCCTGCATCGCTGCATCATGCTATAAATGCAAAGACACTTTTCGAGTCAAAAAGTAGCACAGTATCAAGCTGGCCCCACGTAACTCATTTCAGTCATGCAAAGTATGACTCAAGCAAAAATCATATCCACATGTACCCAGAGTCATACCTGTGCAATTGTTTGCTCCAGCTCCATCCTCAATGTCTGGGTTCGCCCTCTTTCCGTCATCAACATATTCCTAAAAAATTGAATAAATTGTTGGCAGACTGCCTGATTTTGATGGCACAGGGAGCCACATGCCGCAATGCTTGGCACCACTGATTCACATTGTATCATATCGTGCCCATTTACTCTGTGAATGCCCTACCCATTCCATCATATCTAGACGTGCCATACTGAACACCTCAGGCTATTATAATTCCCATTGCCTTGTCCACACATATGACCAGGCAAGTCATTAAATACTTCCCGCGCAAAATCTAGCTGCAAAAATGGCACAAAGAGAGTAAATTTAGGCAGCCAAAGCAATGCACATTTCCTTACTCTGCAACAAGAAGTTCATGCAGCAAATCCTTAAGCTGATGTTCAAAGATGGCCACATGCTGCTGCATGTCCTCCAGCTTCTCCTTGGTGGAATGCAGCTGGTCCATAACCATGCCTTGCATTTGAGCATGGCGCATCTGGTGCAATGGCAGGCCATGGGAACTCGTTGCTTGATCATGACTAACATGCTGGTGCTCCTGAAGTTCGTCATCATCATCATCAAGCAGAACTTCCGGAGCTTGCACTGGCAATTCAATGTTGTTGGCATATTCGCCACGAGCCACAGTAATTGGCACCCCATGAACACACAGCCCTCCATGTCCGCAACCAGCCATATCACCAGCATGGTTCATCTGGGGACCTTGCTCCACGACACCCTAGGCATAAACTCACATGATGGCACATCTAACACAGGCTACTAAACCCAACAACAACAACAAAAAACTAAATAACTGTGGCATGGAAAAATTGGGTTTGGTAACACATCCTATTTCTGATAACATTCTTTCATGTCCAGAGACATATCGCAAAGGTTCATACCATGTATGGCTGGACATTGGGCCATTCTGTGTCTGAAGATGAGTTGGTCAAGCGATTGATGATGTCATACAGTGCGGACTCTGGCTCGACGTTGGCTTCAGGCAAAGATCCTGCCTCTGGGAGATTTGACACGGAGCTTCCAAGGCCTGGCGATATCCTATCTGCCATTTCTTGCCAGTACCTGTATCTGTTTGATAGATCTTGTGAAGGCCATTGAGGCAGATCATTGTATGAGAATGGCAGCTCCTGCATCCCGAAGTCATCCTATAACAACAGCATCACATTGTATATGTGCATTCATACGCACTGCAGCATCAAAATCACATCGCATCATTAGAATCACAACACGGCGTCATACTCACTGGAAGTGTTACTTCCGTCACTGGAATCTGGCATTCTCGACAAGGGCAGCGAAGTGGGTGGTCCATGCTGGAGGTGTGGCGTTCAAATCTTAAAGCATACGACTGGCAAAAATTTTGACATACAGAAAATTGGTCGGCTCAACTCCCACCACAATTTTGAACCCAACTCCAATGTAAATGATTCATATTGGTAACAATGGTTACCTTAGCAATGCAGGATTTCATCAGCAAGCTGTTGATTCCCAGGTAATGATTGTCGAAATTGATTGGTTGAAATCTGACTGCTGTTAGCTATTAAGTACACTCTCCATATTTACACTGTAATTACGTCAATGAACTTTTAAGCATGCATAAGGGGCTGGGAAAGAAATCTTGTCAGTAGTACAGAACATGTAAAACTGTATTCATCCTAATATTCAAATACAGTGTCAGCACATGTAGAAAACTGCAGTTGAACAGCTCCACTACAACTATGTATCCCATCCTCCATTAGCCTAGTCAGAATCAAAAACAGAGGTACAAAAATTTTAAAAATCTTACGCAAAAATAAATGATAAAAATGTTCTAATAACTACTGGAATTCTTGGTATACCTGTACGCTCGTGACATCCATCATTGTATCACAGCTGCACAATTGAACCTCTCGCCATTCCCTACAATTGCTTGAAGTCATAAACTCTATCCGCAGGACATCATTATTCAGATCTCGCTTGCATATAATTAGGTATTTTTTCAATCATTTTCCATGAGATCATTTCTTTACGTCAAAAATGCAACGTTTAACAAAGCATGGGCTCAGAATAGCCATCACAAAATACTGCATAACTTCCACATTATCAGATCTCTCTTAATGTCCACTTACAAAAGGATGAGCCTAATATTCTTGTGTGATTAATGCACTCCACTTTTGCAAAATTGTGGCATAAACGTAACAATTTGAAAATGTAGCACCTGCAATTAACAAATTACACCTTGAAACCATCCAAGGTGCAAGGCAAATCCTTTCCATCCATTACACATTTCTTCCACGTATACATTAAAATGTTTGAGTAACATTACCATCTAATGGACACGTATGATGAATGAAACACAATTTAATGCAAAAAAAAACAATGTTGCAAATGTTAGGCCGACAAATTTTTGCATTATCTGCCTTTTCTTCCCCCTCGGAAGAAGATACACTTCATCTGAAGAACATAATTTTGGCATAGAAGGCTCGACCCAAACTTAGCATGGGACATGGGGGCTCGTAACTAATCCATCTGAGTATTCCCAGATATCAGGGATGGACCCTGGTGATCAGCACCCATAAGCAATGATGCCGACACACTTCTACGCACTTTGTACTAGTGGAAAAAATAATAATTAATGAACACTGCTCATGACGCCATCTCACAAGGACCTTTCAATATCAAAACCAATACTTCTTTGTGAGATGTGAGATGGCCAGAGGTTGCCGTCATGAACCCACAGTGTTCAAATTGAGCACAATTTGCAAAAAACATGTTTCTCGTGGCTCATCAGGAATTTTTATCCCAATGTTTTTAAAAGATTATGCAAAAAGGGCCCATCCAGAAAGAATTAACACTAAACAAAGGTCACATAATTAAATATTTTGCAAATATTTCACAGTCATTGACACCTGAATTAATTACGGGTTGGAATGTAATCTACCTGGGTTCAGATGATGTAATACGCATTGCGTAAAATCACTTTCAAAACCTCATTGCGGCAGAAACTTAACACTTCTACGTGTGTGAACACTACTTCATAAGACAGGGAGAAAAATAAATTTCTTGTACGTGGTTTCACAACCTAGGTAATACTACTCAATAAATCCTGTGTGTAACGTGAGTATTTTTTAAAATTATATGGGGAGCAGGTATCTGTTACATGGAACAGAAATGCTTGGAAAATCCTCCACCAGGAGCAAAGACAAGTTCCGTAGAAGACAAGACTCCAAAATGCGGTGCTTCACTGTATTACATGGTTGGAAGATTACGACCTACTTGGCACTGCCATTCAGACCGGCTACAATTCTACTCATATTGGAATAGAACCACCGAGTCTGTCGAGAAAGCCTAATGTGGCACACCATGGTTCACATACAAACGTGTAAAAAACCATGCTAATAAATACTACATGAGAAGAAAGACATGATTGTGCGACCCTGTGTAAGGAAGCAATTCCAGTTGCTTTTTCTTGATCGATGTCATCTCACATGAGTAAGCCTTGCCCCAAGCGAAACGCCATCTCAACCATGTTCTGCGGGGAAGACTCCTCGTAGCAGATGTAAACCTCACGGGGGCGAAGGCCACAGAACAAGCGCCTGAAAACAACACGAAATAATCTCATCGAACTGACTGCACACATCTCCAAACTGTTGAAGAGGATCTCCTTACCCAACGACCCAGTAGTGGAGCGAGTGGTGCCCTCCCTTCCCTTTGGCTCCTTTTTTGGTGTTGGTTTCCGCAGAAAAGAGAACGGCCACTTCCTTTAGGGCCAGAAGGGACTGGTGACTACCTGCCCAGCTAGACTGCTGCTTCCCAGCCTCTTGGCTCCTCATGGCCTCCTAGAAAGAGAGATGCGGCATGAGAAAGAAGTCTCCTCCAATTCCTCGACTGCACCCAACCTTGCACCTGATGGCTCCCTGAAGGCTGCAGTGGATAGTCTGGCAGCAGGAGCGGAAGTTGTGCATGACCTGCGCAAACAAGGCACCTGCTGTCCCTTCCCCTTCCTCTCCCCTCCATCCCACCCCATCTGGCAAGGGGGGAGGGTTGAGCAACACTCCCTCCCCACTCTCCAGGTGGACAAAGTACAGCACGCATTCCTTCAGGCCACATCCAAGCCTGAAGCGACACGCAAAGGAAATTCAAACTGGCTGCAAGACCCTCCAGAAAAAATCTGATTACAGCCGACTGACCTGGCCACAGCTGCCACTTCCTCTGCTTCCTCTTCCTCCTCATCCGTCTCTTCTGCCTTCCTGCCCTGAAAACAAAAGGGCACCGACCAAGTATTGCAGATCCACCAGCCTGCTTCTGAGTGAAGCCCACCACAAAATGAAAACAAACCTTGCTCCCAGCATTAGGAGGAGTACAAAATGAATTGTCAGACGAAGAGCTGCTTCCCTCCTCGGTGTTGGACAAACCCTTGTTGGTAGCAGCATGAGCAAAAGCTTCTCCTCCATCTGGTGTCCTCCTCAGCGGACTGCCAGTAGCCTGCAGGATGTCTTCAGGGTGATTCTGCTGCTTCCTTCTCTCCACCTCCAATGGTCCAACGATTCCACTGCACAGTTCATCGGATGAATCTGTGCACAATGATTTATCAAATGTCGATTGGTGAAATGGACTGAGAATGACTTGAGATAATACAGTACGTATGGTGCTGACCATAGGAAGGCAGGAGCAGCAGCTGGTCATCAGAAGGCGTGCTCCACTTAACCAGAGGCTTGGCTTCAGATTTCCACAGGCGACCGCCAACTCCTGAAAAGGTGCCCAGAATGATCAAGAAACATCAGCACCAAATAATCTTGGCCACTCTCACCTGACACAAATCCTTTTCCTGCGCTTGACTTGTTGGGAGAACTACCACCAGAAAGGACCCTTCCCAAGGGAGACCCTGTGGAGGCTTCCACCACGCCCTTGTGCTCCTCGATTGGAGACAGACCACGGCTGCCCAGCTGATTCCACACAGAGTGAAACCTGCGACCATACAGTTTAATAACATGGTGTATTACAGTATTGAAAATGAACCAACCATTTGTAGTAAGCTCCGGCAACCCCAAGCTTCTGGATCTGACCTAATGCAGCCAGTACTTTCTGGACATGGACCAGGTCTGGGCCAGCCAAATCCCTGGAAAAGCCAGTGTTCAACTAATATGTTAATTCTCCTGGACATAAACACACACTCACTCAGACTCCAGGAAAGACTCCATAAGCACTGCCATTGTGAAGTACCCCTAAAATGTGAAGAAAAGGATGATGATGACCAAAAATCATGCACGTCCTTTGCGAACACAACCACAGTTCCAGCATAGCCAAACAAGTGCTTTTTAAATTGTGACAACACTAAATAATGGTCAAGTGGAATACGTAAAATAAGCAAAAACTACAGACCATAGTGACAAGCAAAATGAAGGTGGGATCCGAGTTCTTAATTCTCGATGCGACTGATGAAGGGCCAGCATCCTTTGAGAGAGTGGTTGGTGGCAACGAAGGTGGAAAGACCCTCTGGACAGACACAAGCTTGGTTGAGAGTGACGGACCAGAATCCCCTCTCCCTCCCGCCACTTCATTTGGCGGATGGGGAGACGGTGAGGATGGCGAAGTGCGGAGGGATCCAGCCCTGCAGTGCATCACATGCCTCACCCACAGGTGGACAGAGACCAGCATGTGGTAAGGCAAATGGCTGCACACCAACAGCTCCTGGAATTTAAAATGGGAGTACATCTCACTCAAGGTGCCTACAAAACTTCACAACACAAGGACTATGTGGCCACGAACCTTGAAGAAAAGGCAGCTTCCAAGCACTGTGTATGGGCTCGGACAACCAGCAGAACCGGACACCACCTGATCCAAGATAAAATTGTAAGTCGTGTTCCCAACACACTCACATATCTGATAATCCTCACAGTCTGCCTGAGCATGTTGGCCTCCAGTGAAGACATCACTTGGTTCACCTGAAACTAAACAACAGGAATTTTCAAGAGATTGCCGAAAGGAACAGGAGAGTGCGCAAGCATCCCTTACACTGAGATTTTTGGGCATGGGCAGCAGGGGAGCAGCAGGAAGGAGATCTTCGAAAGGGCCTGGTGTCTGCCTGCCTCCCCTCCGTCCCCCAAACAGAGTGCGGGAAAAGTAGGCGTAGAGCATGTCGTCCACTGATGACTTGAGATTATTGTCAGTGAGAGCCCTGTCGTACAGCAAGGAATTGTCAAGAGAGAGCCTCTCACTCTGGGCCATATCCCAACCACCCGCTCACCTCTTGAGGCTCTGGTGTCGAAAGCATAGCAGAGTCTTGAGCTGTCCCAGAATCAGGGAGGCCTCCACCTTCCCCGCTCTCTTCACAGGAATCACAAGCAGGAGCACATTCTCTTCTTCACCCACATACGATACGATCTTCACTTCACCATCCATCCTCAAGGTTGAACTGCAACAACAAAGAGGAATAGGTGGAGAATGCAGCACACTAGAGCGTATTGCCCATGGATACCTGCGAGGTTCAGACTCTACCAGATCCTTGATGGTGAGATAGAGAGTGACAAAGAGTCCATGGGCTTGAACCAGAGTGTCACTTCCAGGGGACGTCGATTGACTGGGCTGCTGCTCTTGTGGGGGGAACTGGTACAAAACAACGGGATGGGACCTGCTGCCCACTCCGTCTGCCTCAGCTCCTTGCGCTGCCTCCACTGCCGCCTCCTCTTCTTCAGTCCTGGGTGCGCACGAGAGGAACAGGACCCTTGGACAGAGTCCATCTGCCAAGAGAATAGCAGCCCCACCTGTAGGACTCGTCTCCTCCTGGCCTCCCTCCTCCACTGTGATCACTTTCACCAAACCTCCTGCACTGCCCACCTAACCATCCAGGAGACGTAATGACCCATTAGTCGGTTTGACCCTCCCAAGTGTGTTTCTGTTGACAAACCTGATTGTCTGTGAACAAGGACAAGGTCTGACGCTGCCCTGCCTGGTGAGCGCTGCTGGGGGTGGCCGCGACAGTGGCAGAAGCCCCATCCTCCTTCCCTTCAGCCCCTTCCCTCCTGGCCACGCCCTTGCTACGATGGCGTCCATGCTGGTGGCCGTTGCTGGTCCTCCTCCTGTGCGGGCCATGCTGTGCTGTGACGGCGGGTTGCTGTGGGCTGCTGCCACTGCTGCACTGTGAGCAGGAAGACACGGAGGAAGAGGCTGAGGAGGAAAGGCTGCTGCTGCTGCTACTGCAACACTCGTCAGTGGATGCGGCTGAATGGTGCCTGTGGCGTCTCCTCCTTGGGTGGCAGGCCTCATCATTGTCTGAGAGGCTGGCACAGTCTGAGCCACACTCCTCTTCCGCACTGCTGCTGCTCCCCTCCTGCCTCCCACCAGGACCAACACCAGCTGCAGACATCCCTGAAACAATTACCACATGATTTGTTTAGGTCAAGGGTAACAAGCAACGATCACATTTTGCAGGTGAAAGCTGCTTAGCACACATGCCAGCTAACGGGCCAATCCTAATACACGTTCTATAGTTCACTGATATTAGCGCACATTACATATGTGATAGGAGACATTGCAAATCATACATTGAACATGGTAATAATAATTTTTCCCTGGGTCGTAAATAAAAAGCGCTGAAATAGGTAGCCTGCTTTTGATAATGGCCTACTGACTTATTGCAGTATGATTTACTGTGATCTGTACTTACGAACGGGCTCCCAAGGCTCCTCATATAGATACAGGTAGTACCCGTTTTACACCGGTAATTGCTTCCCGCAAAACGCGGCGTAAAATGAGAAGGGGTAAAACGAGACAATATTATAATGGAAGTAAATGAGATGGGTTCCAAGATTTCCAAAAATATCCCTGATACAGACTACAGCGCTTTTAAATTTCAGTTTTTAATGCCGACTATTTCATACATTATTTGCACATTTAATGGTTAAGGTTCCAGGTGAAGGGTGATAGCTGGTTCTGGGGTCTCTTTTCCCTTCTTTTGGCAAGAACTGCAGTAGACGTAGGGTATTTGATACACTTCGGAGGGTTCCGATGAGACCAACAACGCGGTACTGTATTCATTGATAGAACCCGCCACAAGGCACCACGAAAGACAAAAAATAGCATTATTTTGTAGTCATGTGTTTGGATTCAAAAGTGTTGTTATCGTCATATTTTTCACAATTGTTCAATTTAAAAATAATTTTACAATGCCATTTTCAAACCGGCGTTAACGTAAAACGGCGTAAAATGGAGCGGTGTACAACGGGTACCTACTGATAATTGGACGGTGTTATGCAATAATGCGTCAACCCACATGAGAACAGTTTTGAGAAAAGGGGCTTTGAAGGTCATACCTGTGAAATTAATTCAGTGTTCTTTTCGGCCATTTGTGGCAGAAGCATGCAGATTATTTCACCAGCGTGATTTTAACTGAATGAAGTATAGGATCCTTTAGGTCAGCGGTTCTTGGGTGCCCGCACCTCCAGGGGGTGCGAGGTGGCTTCCCTGGGAGGTGCGAGCAAGGTGCACCTCTGGACTTAACCTAACCAAGAGCTAATAACTGGTCTAACTATGAACGTAATCAATGACCCCTGGTAAAGGGGGTGCGACAAGGACCCACATATTGGGGCCGTCCAGACGGGCCAACCTTAGCCGCGGCCCTGGCGTCGGCCCCGGCTTGCGGAGCCACGGCTGGCC
>KZ538762.1:0-5000 GCA_000934665.2 Catajapyx aquilonaris
TAGACCACTGCACTACCTCGATACTCACGCTCTCTCTCGCATGTACTTATCGTAAAGAAAGGGCGCCATCACTTCAAGATGGGCTAATGAGTTGCAAGAATATTTTGACATGTTTTTCTGCTGACTGTTTGAAACATTAATTTATTATGCGCATTTAAGGTTCCTGGTTACAATTAAGCATTGCGAATGGTTCAACCAGATTGATTGTATCTGATGCATTTGTGAACTGGGTATAACTGCATATGTTGGTAAATTAGCTAATACTGTTAATACATGCCAATGTTTAACTCGAACGAATACTTGAGTAAAGTATTTTAATGTTTAGAGGCAAACATATGCTATAAAATTGAAGCCTTTTTGATTCTAAATTTCCTCAATAATATACTACTGTACTAGCCTCCTGAAGAACTGGGCAACCTCCCTCTGCACACCGTAATTACTGGTAATTGACCTGGAATATCAACAAGGAAGAATTTATTGAGGGATTATTATAATTATTATAATTATTCATAATCATTATAATTAAGGTTCTTTATTAGCAAGCTTGTTTTTGTTTTTTTTCGACCCACAGGTTTATACACGCATTATACGAATTATACACGCATTATATGAAAAAAGTTAATCTGCATAATCGCACATAGATGTAGATTCTGCTAGGTATGACGGTGATGATGGTGATGATGGTGATGATGGTGCTGGAATATTCCTTCGAGCGTTCTTCTCTGCATCTCTTGCTCTTCCTCCAGGCGGTTTATGTGAACAGGAGCTGTGTCCTGGATCTGAGGAAGAGAACAGTGATAGATATAAAAATATTGGCCATCACCCACTGTAAAATTTAATGTGGAGAAACCAGTCTGTCGGTGGTGGAAGAAGTAGCTTATAACATAGTCCTTGACCATGTGAAGTCACGTTTCACTTACTTATAAATACAAACAACAAGAGGCAGAAAAAACGTTACCCTGAAAAATTTGTGATTTTGGAGTTAGGCGCGTTTTCATTCTGGGTACTTCAATTGCACAAACCATTATTTTGTAACTTTCCTTCAAGAGCACAGAGCGCACGCAGGCCTTTATTACTGTCCTTTGAAGAAATGAGGCGCCATGCCAATCAATGATGGTTAATAATTGACATGGCACAAATCCGTTTTTAACTGCAGCTGAATGACGACGCAACTGCGACACCCATGGAAATTGCTCAGAATGAGCTGCACATTAGCATATATTAAATTGTTACGTTGACTGCATCTACATGAGGTGAATCAAGCCTGAAGGCCTATATTTCTCCCCCTCTCCGAGTTTTAAATCCGACTTCCTCAGCATCTGTAGGCTTCATCACATTCCCTGTAATTCGTGGCCATCAGGAGTCATTGTTTAATAATCTGAATTGAATTCATTCAATCACACAATGGAGATTAAAATGCGGTACCCTACATAACATGATGAGCAGAAATCCTGGATAATTTATTGTAAAAATGATGACAAATTCAGAAATTGATTTCCCCATAATTATAATCGACTTGAAAGGATGGTCCAGAATAAATATTATTGATATTTTAACTAGTAGCTGAACATTCGTTATTGTCAAGGCAGACAGATGCTGCTTTCTCCCGACATATGCGCGTGTGATTTCATAATAACACAATAGCACCACAGACAACGCACAACTTCATTTGCTACAATGCACGTGGATTATTTTGCCAGAAGCTTTGCTTAATGGTACACGATGGAACAGTCATTATTCTCTCTACGAGTTCAGTATATTGTCCCACCCACATATGTTACATTCCCATATGAAATGAGGCCCAATGACTTGGTGCGCCATACGCGATGCAATTTAGTCGTCAGAATACTTGCTTGCAAACGGTGTCAAAATGAAGGCTGCTGTTGGGTGCCTCTGTGTGTTGCTTGCAATCATGGTAACATCCATGACGATTGAGAATGTGTTGTCGTCAATCAACTTAAAGGGATGCAAGGTGATTCTGCTTCACGACTACGAGAGGCTGGATCACTTCCACTGGAACAACAGGATGCTTCAATACCGAGTGCCTCTACTTCTGAAGTTTCCTGATGATTATGTCACTCCGTTGATGAACTTGAGAGTGTCCGAGACCTTCCATTACAATTATAAATTCATTCGAAACGCTTCCATACCAATGTGGAATTGCATGGCAAGCACATACCCTCGCAAAATATTCAGCAATTTGGTGTCGCAACTGGATTATCATCAGCTCTGTATAGTGATTGTTGGACGGCAAAAAAACATGGATGCCATGTCTGATTACATCTCGAGACAAGTGGCGGTGAAGCAAAATCGAGACAGGTTCTTCCTGTTCAACAGAGATGACTCGAGCATGATTCAGATAGGAGCGTCCAAAGAGAACTTGGACGGGAACAACGTGGATTTCATTATGGTCCAAGTCCATAAATACAGCGTCATACCTCGTTCAGGTGAGGTAGCCATCTACAGACCAATCCTGTTGCACATTGAGAACCTGATGACGCGATTGTCGATGGAGATCGCACAGGATGAGGATATTTTGGGCAACGTGTATGAAACCGCCGAGAGTCTGTTGTTCCAGAAGAGAAAAAGAACTGGTAGATGCTACGGGTACGTAGGGAGGGTTTACAACACAACGAGGCTTCAGGTCTTTCTGGGCGTGTCCACCGAGCTCTTGGAGAAGCTCAGCAGCACTCTGGAGCCCCTCTTTCCCGTGTATTTCGACCATCTCGCTTTTTTGGTGGTGCAGTACCCTGCCAAGTTCTCATGGAAGACTCTCATCCTCCCTTTTCAAGTCCCAGTTTGGATTGGTGTGGCATCCACCTTTGCTGTCTCTGTGGTTATGGGCTGTCTCCTTATGACACGTTCCAGGAATAAGGGTGTTTCCGCAGCTATTGGTCTCAACTATTGCCTGACACTGGAGCAGTCTACAGCCAAGACGCCTAACACCGCCTCATTCCGGGTCTGGATGATTTTCCTGAGCTTTTACCTGATTGTAATTTCCAATTCATACAAGGGACTACTCCTGGCCTTCCTCACCGCCAATCCGGGTGTTCCTATCCCTTCAGACCTTGACGAGATGATCACAAACCAATACTTCACAGTCCACTTGTACGAAAATCGGTGGCTGTTGGATCGCCTGCAGAACTATGCCAATCAGAAAGGCCTGAATTTCCAGAAGGACCACTACACCACTATTGTGAAGAGGAAGAATTCAGTCCTGAGCAGCAACCCATTCACCTGCATGATCATGGTCGCCTTGCCCAACCACGTTTGCGTCGGAATGGAGCGCGACCTGCACTTGGCTGCGACCAACAAGATGCTGTCGACGTTGCCCTTTGGAGACATGATGAGACGAGTGTCCAGCGACGTGTTCTACCCCGTGATGGTGGCTGTTCCCAGAGACAGCCCCTACCAGCCACTACTCAACAGGAGGATCATGTGGCTGTGGCAGTCTGGAATCATGGGCATCTTTCACCAGGTGGAGAGGATGTATGTGTACACTTCAGACAAGGTCATAGAGCACGTGCAGTTTGACCCACAGCAGTCGTCGGACAGTGATCCGGAAGTCATACGCCTGGATAATGTACTGTTTGTTTTTCTGTTGCTGTTGTACGGACTTGGGTGTGCACTGGTTTGTCTCCTTGGAGAAATGGCTCTACACAGAATTGAACGTATTTGCAGTGGTATTCATTAGAATGGGCCTGTCTAGTAGGCCTACTGTAGTACATGGTGTAACATTTTGGCACGGTAATATATATAGGGTAGTTCACAACCCATGATGCCCGCAATCAAGGAGAGTGGAAGGGTAAATACGTTAGAAACACTAATGCAGCGTGCCCATCACTATACATTATTGCACTGTGTGTATACAGTGTATATCGCTCAAAAGATGGACACGATTTTGGATTTGGTTTCAATTAAAAATTGTCTCCATCTTCTTGAGCAATATACTCTACAATAACAGATGCAAAAGCACCACATTTTAATTTTAACTTTTTACACAATATAGCACCTACTGAGACTATAATGGGGTTGTTTAGTTTTGCACGCATAGTAATATAGCTGCAGACGAATGTCAGGTTCAGCATCGAGGCGGATCCTGTGTACTTGGCGTGAGTTGCAGAATGGGCAGAAAATCCCGACTCACACGTAAGTGGTGTAATAAATAAAAATAAATAAAGTTTAAAAGTCGGTGTCAGTGGTTTTATTTTGGTGGTACTTAATTTTGGAAGGCAATTTTCAAAGAGGTGTCTTATAATTCCTATAAGGTATACTATTCATAATTCAGGCAGGTTGGCTGTGATCCATTAAAATGATAGTGCGTAGGCTACTCATTTAGTAAGTGCATCAAAAGTGTCAATACCAATAACATTGTAGAATCAATGGGCAAAAAAATATGATAATTGCAGCAGACGAGTGGTTCCGTAAAACCCGGCTTCAAGTGGGGTTACAAAAGATGACGGGCATATAAGTGGTATATCTAGACCAAAATAATAATAAGTATTTTAATCAATTGAAACAATTCAAACTGCAGGATGCGTACGTGCAGGATGTGCCAGACACCCTTTAAACAATGGAAATGACCCACAATAACGCTTTTATTCCACGTCGTAACCCGAGAGACGATTATTAGAACAAAACTATCAGATGATTGCTGGCTATTGTATGCAGTCGCGCCGTCCCGACCCGGAAGTGGGTGTAATAGTGTCTGCAACGTGCACATTCTTGATTAACTGCAAGTCACCACTGGCAGGCGTGCAGCCCCAGGACTGGTGCATAATCGTCGCGCGTCACCAGGAACTGTATAGTGTGCCAGCCAGTGTATGCCGCTGGTCAGTCTATTCGTCGTTGGCGTATGTGACGACCACCTTAGGTGCTATCCTCCTCAAGAGTTTGACCGAGATGACTTTGGCCTATAGTAGGCCCCATCAGTGTCCAGTTTGAAGCTGATCTGGCGACCGCGTATGGTGACATTTCTCGTTCCACTCGTGCCGCTGCCG
>KZ538762.1:10000-31565 GCA_000934665.2 Catajapyx aquilonaris
GATATTTAAACTTGACGCAAATATGATGCTGAGTGTTCTTGGAGTCTACCAACTGTGAATTTAGATACATTTCAAGACTTTGAACATTATTTTAGGTTATTATTGCATCGTATGTGGAAACATCAAAACATGTAACAATATTTCAATACATTCATTATGAAAACAGGTTTTGTCATTACCTTTATGGTGCGCCTATATGGTTGGCAATAAATTCATTCTCTCAACATAGAATTTTAGACCAATGAGATCTACATAATGTGTATCAATGCCCCGCTTGTAACAGTAAATGACCTCTGAGTTTGTTCCTCTCTTTTATTTCCTGAGCTTTGACTATATGACACCCATAAAAAGCAACCCGTGTATCGTACGAAGTACCTGCGGTGCATGATTGTCTGCCTTTTTTTGCCTTATTTGTTTCTCGACGCTACTAGCTGGATTGTTGCTTGCGGCCTTTGACTACACTTTAGGTCGTGACGGATTGTGCAGCTGCGACTGAAACAAATGCTTTAAAGTGGCCTAGAATTCAATGCGGAAGTCCTCAACAATTCTCCTGCAAAGGTATAATTAGAATGACATTATTTTCAGCATTACATTTTCAGAAGAAAACAGCCGTACTTTGCATGAAATGTGACGTTTGCCGCTTAGATTAATATTAATTTGTTAATTATTTGGCTGCCACTAGCTGCGTCAGATAGCATATATCCTAGTCGCAATTAGCAGAATCGGATGTACCACAATACTCTAAGATGTGAATTATTTTACCCCTCCCGCTTCTTATTTATCTCTAAAATGGAGATAAATTTCCATTATATAAATACATACTGGGAAACAGTCCACTGTATAATAATTGTAGGAGTCACTTTTTTCTCCGCGCTTTCTGTTTTTTCTCTTCCGTTTAAAAAGTAGTACCCACCACCTACACCACATTTGCTCACACCCAGCAAAACGTTTCATATCAAAGAAGCGAGAAATGCCAAAGGATGCGACCAAATTACTGTAATAAAATAATAAAAAATTTAATATCAAATGGCGTGAAAGAAGCACCTGGCATGAAAAAGAAGTGTGCCAAAGAGTTTGTTCCTCATTATTATTATTATTATTTTGGTTGCACCTGCCAGATATCCACATTTACTCTATATAAAGACTGATCAACCTTTTGTTTTTTGGCACTCTGCTAATTACCTTTCCTTTATTTGTGTTGTTTCTACAGAGGTGACTTCAGTAGCACTTCTTACAAGTAGCACTTGTTAGTGCAGCTTCACTTATGTATGATCTCGATCTCCTTGTTGTAGTGGGTGCCGTCGTTGCAAATGAGCCTGGCTTTCCACCGCTTGGTTTTCCTGGGCTTTCAGCAGTGGTCTCCGCAAGCACCGGTGCAGGTCGCTATCTTGATTGGCTTAGCACAGACGACGCAATTAATTATTTGCACTTCTAAAACGCCAAGCAATATTCTGCATATACTCTTTTATACTTGTGCTTCGAAAGGCAAAGCCACACTGTTTCACATGCTAAAGAGAGTTTTGCGATTCCTCAGCGAGAGTCACATTATAGACAGGTTCACCAAGTAATAGCATTACATGAACCATAAGTCCATAACCTGAAGGACATCCTGGCTATAAGGAAGAGAAAATGTCAGAAAGTCACGTACGTGATGAGGTGATGACAGTTGAAAAATTGACTGCAGTGTTCAACACCTGGTTGCTTTAGGGTTGCTAGGGTCGTATGTCATGTTGATTCTGGAACTACTGTAGCTTATCAGGGCAGCTTTTGTTTGTCCAATTGGGGAGCTGAAGTAACTTCAGGGGCCATGACAACAGGAGGAGGACAGAAGAAGAAACTTTGTGTCAGCAAAGGGATGCTTTCAGCTCAGTGAACAAATCGAAAAAATTTAACAGTATGAAAAAAGATTGTACAGTAAGTTTTCTTCTTCTTTTTTTTTTGCACCTAGCACACAGCTACACTTCTGCAAAAGCTAATCTGGACTGAGCAGCACCCTGTAAAAACCCAACATGTGTACCTTTATGGCAGAAGTTGACCCCTTGGCATCAAAGATTTAGGAAATGTTCCTTACCTGATGAAGTATCCATTCTGAATTAGCATATACAAAGGAAGCTCATCATAGAGAGAGACAGGGGAGTGTGTGAGAGGAAGAAGTATATCGAGACGAGAGAGACGTGTACAATTAACATCCAGCTAATGAGAAGACTAATCATAGAGGATTGGAGTAAACAGCAGAAGAGGCAGATTAAACCTGTGAAATGATGGGCCTAGTCATCGTCATCACTAAAAAGCTTTCCAGAAGTAGTTGCATTCCATGAGATCAAACAGCTTGTGGTTAGGATGAACAGAATTGCTGAACACTTAGCAAGTGTACTGTACAGTAACAAAGTATTGCGCAGGCAACACAGTTCTTTGTAATTTCAGTTAAGAGACTAAAGTTCTGCAAATTTATTGGGTTACATGAACCTGGCCACTCCTCAAATAATCAAGAATATCTCACCACAAATTTGGCTGGACTTCCACCTGTCACAGAACCCACAGGTATAATCAGATCAATCCAAACCAAGTTGTCCACGACATAATAACTGCACACACAAATTAGAGTTGGTAAGGACAAGTTCCATTTCCCAAACATTCATGAGCGCTGGAACTCCATTTCTCTCCTGGCATAAAAAACCAAGTTTAAAAAAAAAGTTACAATGAAAGGGTATGAAAACCAAACACACTGTATTACAGAAGTAACGTCTTTACTTCTCACTTAGTACAAATGTTGATAGTTATCCTACCATGATGGCTACACTACCAATAAAATGATGAATCCTGCAAGCTTACTTTATCTACAAACGTATCCATTTATATACTCTTTTTTTTCCGTGTTCTAAACAAAGCCAAACAATCGAAAAGTGTGGAACAGCAGCACTCACCAATCTTAAACACTACGATCCTGCTGCTTCCATGCAGATTCAGCAGCGAATCAATCACATCATTTGGGCCACATTTGTTTTGTCTATGGTCATACCATATGGCCTTCGTATTAATAATAATTATAATATAATATATATTTTAAAATCTCTGCTGCGCCACACCGAAAGGAAAGGTCTGTCTCCTGCAGAGCTCATGCTTGCAATAAAAATCCCCACGCCCCCTTTTAACCTGATCCGAGCATACTCAACCCTGGAAAAAGAAAATAAATCATCTCCGGCATCTTTTTGTATCCACTCCTTTACCCTTCCCGAACCGTTCCCCACTGTACCACGGACTGGCCAGCCTGCAGGGAACAGACCTCCTCGCCCAAGTCAGTTGCCTACTAAACTCCCCCCTACAATCATCGATGCAAGGATTCTACCCTAGATGAAAATGAGAGCACCTCAGTAGTTCTCTGGCCTGTCCTGAGTGAAAACGCTGCTTTTTTAAATATTCTTATTTTCTCCTTAATATTTTTTTTGTCTCTTTTCCTTAGGCAGTAGTCAGGAGCCGCCTAAAATCACCTCTCTTCACACTTTTATCACACTCATGCATCAGTTCACCCACGCAATCACTCGACCACACACACTGCAGGGAAATAGTCAAGGGATGTCAATCAATACTGATAATTAAATACACACAATCTAGTGAAAAATTTAAAATAATTTGATGGTTTTTGGCTTAATTACATTTGGAGGAGAGTAAATCGTGGTCCCAAGTTGATGTGCAACAATTTTACGTGTCACATTGTTTCTTTACCCCTCATAATAACTCACTTAAATAATGCAGGGTAAGGTACTGCCCTGGTAAAATGCTCATACCGTTAAAAATGCACAAAATAAATATATTAAAAAAGCTTGTGCGCCTGGGACCAGGGTGTCACCATATCAAACTGATAAATTGTCACCTCATTTGTTGTTACGTCATGTACCAGCATGTGGCCTCGATTTAGGTGAGCAGCAGCAGAAACATTTTTGCAGTTGCCTCCTGATACTGGCCACAACAATGAACTCGTGCAGGGAGCAAAATAATACTGTTAAAAGTATTTTCATCAAAAACAAAATGCATTACATACAGAGGTGACTAGTGTTACATACAAGAAGTAACCACTTACAGTGAAAATAAGCAATGGCTTGCAGTACCAGTTAGTTCCTCTGCCTTCTAGACTAATTCCACATTTCCTTCTTGGTTCCCCTGATTAAAGCCTGGCTCCCACTGGTTACAAATTGGCGCCATACAATTTTTCACAAGGGCAGTGTACATTCCGCCAAAGCAGTGGTTACTCCTTCGGTTACACCATTTGAAATTAATTCTGGGCCTAACTCTCCACAGGACACTGATGGTATCATCCCAACTACCTAGTGAGATAGCTCCTATATTATCATGCTCCGCAGGAAGATGCCACGTAAACCAATCCCACTCCAGAAACTGTCACAGGGAAGTCGACCGATTTTCCGATTCATCATGAGCTGGAGTCAACAATAAATGCATGTTACTTATGTAGAGAGCCAGGTCAGAATTTCTCACATCCAAGCATTGGTCCACTCAATGTAACATTTAACTCTGCATTAAGTTTTTGCGAACATGGCAGCAAACATGTATCGTATTATGACACTCCCATCACGTTACGTCTAGGAATGACCAGCCCAGGAGGTGACCAGCCATGTTCCCACATGCCAACCTTTGGCTCCCAGTAGTACACAACGTCTTTCCAAAGTTAACAGTACATGCAGCTGCGTATATGTTGGCATCCCTCAACCTTCCCTATCTTCACATTTCATTACTCTTTTTTTCTTTCTTTTAGCAGCAAAGAACTACTGATGTGGATGACTTAGTTCTAATGACATAGAAATATGTATAAAACAGAAATATGTAGTATTAACATTGATTAACAGGTCGATAGAGGAATAATATTATACAAGCCCGAGGTTACGATCCTGTGACGCAATGGACACATTGTCTTTGTGGTTACCTTCAACTTCAGTCTTCCCCAACCTTGACCACCTTTCTTTTTTGAGTTTAGCCACTCTTTCTAACACATGGAAGGCTTGACATGAATGCATTAACTACACTAGGAACTAACTTTGCAATGCTTCAAATACACGTGAAAGACGTGTTGAGTACGAGTTCTATGCAAACTGTGGTAGTTACATGACCTATCATTTTAATACTGGCTATTAAGCGGAATTTACCAAAAAATATATGCACTGTATTATATAAAATTACATGTGCTTGAAACTCGGGACTTGTGGTGGAATCAATTAGTCAAACACATCCAACGCAATGGCACTTTTTTCCTCCCACCATTTCCTATTCCTCTTCCAGTCATTCTCTTTGTTCTTCCTTTACGTGCATCCAAGTGCATCGAACCTCGGGCTTGAACAATGAGGCATTTAGATTTACATACAATAAAAAAATCCTCTTCACAGGAAATCACTCCATGGTCAACTATGACACCCAGGGATAAACCATAGAATAACTCATTTTTCTCCCTTTCTCTCTCTCTCTCTCTCCCTCTCTCTCACTCTTGTTCTTTGCTGTACTTGCGACCTGACAGCTGAAGATTATCTGTTGCCACTGCACGAAAGCTCTTTTATATTTTTGTCTCTCTCTTTTTTTTGGAGGGGATCCAAAAACTCTTCAGCATCTTTCCATCTCTGATCTTTTAATGAAATGGGGGCAGATCTTAAGAAAAAAAAAAAAGTCATCTTGCTCTTATTTGCCCCAACTGTTTCGTCAAGACATAAAAACCAAAAATAATTCCATAGGACGAAGAGGTGCAGATATTGCTGCCATTTCAAAGGTCAACTTGCAATGCATGATTGTAAATCTTTCCAGCTCACACACTTACATTGAGGTGGCACACTACCCAAGCTAATAAACCACTGATAGGAATGGGACAGGGGTTATAATCTTTAAAGGCTTGGTGGGAGGGAGGGAGTTGAACAAGTGGCACTATACATTTTTTTTGTTCTTTTTTTAAAGTTTTTTACACATGATTTCCAAAAATATTGCACATCCGTACTCCACAGTAAAACAAAAAAAGTGATAGCTTTTTTTTTCTCTGCCACAAAAAAGATTTGCTTCCGTCAAAACTAAACTGTTGGTATGCATATAAACTTGCCTGAGGTTCATCCCCATTTCAACCCATCAGTTAGCTTCAAAAACTCTCACAAACATTAAAAGGCTCAAAAAAGCAACAAAAATCTTCCTCCGCACTGTTCACCTATAGAGCGCTTGCTGAGTCTCTCTTGAAACCAAGTTAAGGATCAATATTAGAGAAACAAGTCACACCTTTGATTGACACACCTGAAGCCACCATGCCAAAAAACTAGACATTTCCTCAGCCAGACTGACTGACAACAATGAAGTTTTCTTTTTTTCCCTCTACCAAGTATCACAGAATACACACTTTATATCTTCTCTTTTATACAGCAAATAACATAATCCTACTTGTTTTCTGCCCGTGTGCACTGATTTGATTCCAGTGATGGTCACTCGAGCTGAGTCAAGCCAATGTAAAGCCAGGTTTACTAAGATAACACGGACGCCAGTGATTATTTTTTTTGTGCTTTTTCTAATATTTTTTTTCTTTGCTTGGAAGGGGAATTATTGAGAGAAAAACTTCTTGTACCCTCCATGAGGGGATGCTATCTACAAACGTGAACTTTTTTTTTGTTTTCATCCTTCTTGCAACTGGCAAATATCTACATCTCCTCACCACAAGTCTATGGTTTTGGCCCTGGCATGTGCAGTTGATGTTATAATTCCATGTCATCCGCTTCATCTTCACTGAACTCCGACATGGAAGATTCGCTGTCAGAGGACACTGCCTGCTGCTCCTGTTCCCGCAAGGCTTCTTCCGTTGCATACTTCCTCACATACTCTGCAAAAGGAAAACAAAACTTGTAATAACTTGTCATCATAAAGAAGCAAGTACACAGCAACATGGGGCCTTCATGCAGTGCAAAAACTTCATGATCAGATGATGTTTGATCCTGTTTTAATCTCATCTTCTGCTCACAAAGCTTCTGTGCCACATGAATGGCCCTGCAATTACCACAAGGTTTGTGATGCTCTTTACCAATATAATATCTTTTAGATGTCTTCAGGTACTCTGGGATTATGCACAATTTCTCAGTCTGAGGATCATCATTATTATTTTGCGCAAAAGATTTGCAT
Source organism: Catajapyx aquilonaris (assembly GCA_000934665.2). Lineage (NCBI taxonomy): Eukaryota > Metazoa > Arthropoda > Diplura > Dicellurata > Japygidae > Catajapyx > Catajapyx aquilonaris. The sequence goes on from KZ538762.1 coordinate 17,147, forward strand.
CATTATATTCTTTAGCAAAGCATTTCACATTGTGGGTGTAGCAGCAGAGCAATCTACAATGATGATATGTTGATACCAAATAGTATATTCCACCTGACAACTAATCACACCTGTTCATGGAAAAGTCACACAGTCAGAACACTGCCTAACATTTATCCAACATAACCACACACAGTCTGCTTGACTTGACCTCAGCCACAAAAATTAATGCTACCAAAACAGTTCACATCCAAATAAACAGCTTCCACTCAATCTTCATTTTCATGCGATTTTACTCATGATAATATGGAAACATTAACTGTTCACTACTGCTCTTGTGCGATATTACTGTACAAAATAGCAACAAGCCACATGGGCTCTGCGATTGCCAAGATGACGTATATCAGTATGGTTTTCTTCAGGGGTGTGAATTGAAACGTGTTTCGTGTGGCCTTTCATGAAAAAATACCAAGTGGAAGAGATCAAAAAATAGTAATCAGAGAACATGACAACCCCCTTTACCAGCAAAGTAATTTTTGCGCCCTTGAAGAGTATTTTAAGAGTCAACTGCTTAACTGCCGGTATTAACTTTTAAAAATCCAATGTTATGTACCGGTTCTTTTAAAAAGCTGGTTAGTGTCCCAATTTAACTTTCTGCTTGGACTGGAGCGTACACTTATCTGGGGGTCCCCTTCACATCCTCTGGAAAATTTTCACCCTCTAGTAAGCACTTCAAAACAAAGGCATTAGTTGCCATTAATAGCTTATGGCTGGTATTATTGAGGTTGAGAGATATCCGCACTGCTATGAAGCTTTTAAACGCTCAAATTGTTCCTCTCCTTTTTTACGTGTCTCAAATTTGGGGCATTTCCCAAACTAACATACTTGACCAGGTTCAAAATTACTTTTAAAAAAAAGTTCCTTTGCTTACCAAAGAATACTGCACAGTATTTCCTCCACCTCGAAACTGGAGTGGCCCCTCTGACTCTTAGTTTTTTTCCGCTTACTTTGCCAATTTATGATTAAACTACAGAAGTTATCAGAAGATAGACTTTTAAAAATTGAGTTTTGTTCGGCGTTGCGGGAAACTACCGCTTTGGAGAACAGCGACAATTGGGTAGCTTGTACTCGACATATGCTGTCGATGGTTGATGTAAATGATTGGAACTCCCTGGAACATGATTTACCCGTTATAGTTCAAAAATTCGCTGACCATTTTGTAACAAACAGCAAAGAAGCATTAGCTGTTTCTCAACGCTACTCTCATTACAGTGACCTGAGCCCTTACCTTGCCCCCGCTTATTATTTCGATTATCTTATACCAATCAAAATGACCCGTTCATTAGCTAACCTGCACCCCTTTCTTTTTGGTGGCTACATCCCAATCTTGTTCTCTCCCACCCCACGCTTCTATCAATGTACTTTTTTTCGTACTTTTTGTTACTTTTTCTTACTCTTGTACTGTACTTCATTGTTAATTTGGAGCTGTGTCCCCCCCAAGAGGGCCTGGGTATTCGATAAATAATAACACTAAAAATTCAAACAACATGAAAGCCATACATCTTAACAAAAATCATATAGCTCTAGGGAACTGTAACTGAAACGTCACTTCACCTAGTCCCCTGACTTTTCACATTCATCATTTGCACTCATGTCGAGACAACAGTGCCTGCCAACAACTGTCATTCTGGGGGAACGCTCTTTCACTGTGTAATATACTTCAGCTTATTTATGTACTCAGATGCAATAAAGTAGTTGCATGAGGAATACATGGTGAATGCAACCAATAATTTACAGGTCTGTGCTGTCTCATAGATGCAACTGCAAGTTCTAAGAACCATCCTATTTTGTTAAGTCACTGTGCACTTTTTCACATTCAATTAAACCTTTTAAAAACTTAAAAATAAATGATTTTACCATGAATACATCAAACAAGATGCACACCTTAATTCATGTTAGCATCAGATTGCAGTACATGTACACCCATTGAATCAGTAAAACGGAAGAGAATCACAACACCACGTATAATTAACATTTGAATTTTTTCTCCAGTAAATACAATAATAGTAACAATTTAATATAGCAACCTTCACATCCAGGTAGACTGTGCAGATTACGAGATGTCATCACCATGAAAGATATTTTAAAGGTCTTAGATATGACTCAAGTTCTAACTTTATCAATAGAAGCCATTGGACATATTCCTAACTGATGTTGCAAAGTTCATCTTGTGGGGAGAGCCATACCTTGCACTTTCTTTTTGTATTCTTCGGGTTTGTGGAGGTACATGGCTGCTGCATCACCATTGAGGGGATCGATGGGGTTGGGATATGTTAGCAGTTGAGGCAGGAAGGACTCGAAGATATTCGAGAGGTCTGAAAAGAAGAAAAGTCATATTACAAAATGGTCACTTTACATTAACAATGTCTACACAACTTCCACATGAACAAAGCAACCATCTTATTCCATACGTATAAATCATTATAATAAACTTCATTCATTCTGATCTGTTCCTGAATTCCTGACTCATTATTGGTATGGAAAATTCAGTTAACAAAATAAAAGCCCCTGGCCCCAAGTACTTCCCAATGTTGAGAACAAAATTAGCAAATTAAGTACTGGTCACCATGGAAGGAATGGCAAAAGTTTTCCCAATACACTAACAACTAGACTTAACAAAAAATAATCTGACACTTAGGTAAATGGCTGAAGAGGTAGGTGGTAAACTAGCTCTTGTAGCTCCTAATATCATAGGAAATGTGCAAACTTCCTGCAATCAAGCACTACAATCACTCTCCCTAGCACAAACTCGCAACATTGCATGCCAGATGGAAAGGATAGATTTATCATCATGTCTGGCCACCACCAATACACCACACTGTACAAGAAAAATTCCTGCCTAATTTCATTTTTATTACATCCACATGTCAAAAGCAGGCAATCAAATAAGAAAGCATTCCACCCTGGCCATTTGTCAAAAAGAAGACCAAGCTATTCCTAGAAGTTCCTGACATCCCAAGCAACAATAATTGTTGCATCAGGCAGTTAACTCAGGTTGCAAAAGCCACGCAGAATAAGGGTGCTAGATTTGAAGCAATGGGTAGACAACTTTATACTTTTTCTAGGCAAGTGATAACCAGCAAGTACTTAGAAAGTGAAAATTCTGCCCTGACTATGACACATTCTCAGCTGCAAAATTATAAACTATCTGTGCTCCTTTGATCTGAAGAGCATGGCCCATGACTCATCCCTAAAGGCAACAAAAAGTAAAGGTACCTAGGTCTGCAATCACCCAATATACTGTATATGAAATCATGGCAAGAAGTTCTTCCAGGCATGGCATACTTTTGACTAATATTATGCTCCCTTTCAGTTACACACTAGCATGTAATGTCACTACAAAAGGCATACTTTGTAGCTGAACTATGAGAGGGGTGAAAAAAAAATCACCTTTTAAATCAGGAACTTTTCCAAAAGCAAAAGTTGCAAAAATGTTAAAATCTGTCAACTGCATTATTTTGTCCCCACTGGCTGGAGAGAAACAACTTTCTGAAACTAGATTCAATGCTCCATGCCCCAGAGAAATTTTGGAAATTTTTTGAAATATTCCCAATGGCATTTTTACACTGCCTGTGATCACAGCAAAATTGCAAAAAACTGCCTCAAATGATTCCACTTCCAACATTTGGTTAAACTTTGAGCACATAACAAGCTCTCTGAAGTCCACAATAAATGACAACACCGCATAATTCAACAATGCAGCCACTCCATTCCAGCAATATTTTCCTCTCTGAAAAGGTTTCTATGAAGTACTCAAAAAAAAAAAAAAACGCTGCAAATAATCTACCTAGACTTTTAAAAAACTTAATGAACCTAATTCCACTGAATCCAGAGTCCCAGCACGGACTGGTTTCTCTTCATTGCGTCCTAATGGGCAGTAACAATTTAAAATTATTTCAACCCTCACAACCGATTATTATTGCTGAAATGACAAACCCTGCACTCATATCTGATCATATTTGCCTTTCAAACTAAATTAGAAGCACTCAGCATAATCACTGACAATTTCATAATATATTATACTTACTCATTATATTAACGTAATGAAATGATAAAACAATGTTCATCTACATGAGGCCATAAGTTATTCTCACTATAAGTATAACCTTCCACTGAACAATAAATTTACTTGTAGTCTTATAATCATACAAGTTAGAACCCTACATAAAGCCAGAAGCACCGAACTCTGTTACAAAAATGTGGCGGCCTGTTACATAATTAACTGTTAGGTAGTTTTTGCCAACGCTTAATAACACAATCATGGTGGCTTTGTTTTACTGAGTTTGGTACTCCCCACCCTCATTGAACCTGACCTTCTAATGCCATGCCTGGTATTTGACTAGTGTGACATAAACAATTATCCTTTGCCATGTATTGTCATTAACCAATTTCCTTCAGCAGAGAGGCACTCATCACGCTCACAACGTCACCTTGACGATATGACATTCAGATGGGCATTGCAGAGTGGTGGGATTTCCTACTACCTATCAGGTTTGGAGATTATGAGTAGCAGTGCAAGATATGTGTTCACCTGTGCGGGGACTACAATAAATAACAAAAATGCAAAAGTGCTGTTGATATAAAATAGCCAGTAAATGTAGTAATGCAAAAGTTATATTTTCCCATCACTGTCACTAGAACCATGGGTTTTCATTGCTGGATACAAAAACTCTTAACACTACCTAAAGCCAAGTACAGAAAATCTCTGCACACTTTTGATGCATATATGCCATCGTTATTGCACACACAAACATTTGAAATTTTCACTTTTACCACTGAATGCCTTGTAATAAATGCATGATATCTTACACTGTGTGAAAAAGCAGTTCACTTCAATTCTCCAAAATTCTAAAGTTAGCAGCAATGCTCAGCACTTATGAAATCAGCATATGAATGGCACCTTCCCCAAAGCTTCACTTTCACAGAACTCACTATGGGGTCGAGATTTTACGTCGAGATTTTAATAGCAGCTCATCGCACAAAATCGAAGAATTTTGCAGCTCATTCATATAACCACTAAGCCTATTGTTTTGGTCATTCCAGTATATTATTTCACTCCTACATAAGTTTACAATGACCTAGTGGTCCTAGTCAACAGATCTCCTAACTGTGCTGCAAGAGTTTCAATATCCATGTAGATCTTTAAGGCACAAGGCAACTAGTTTTATAGAGATACAACTCCTTACACCAGCTTCACCTAGACAAAGTGAGTCAGTGAACAGTATGTCAACATGGACATGTAAGTCCAGGTAAAAATATGCAATGAATATTAACATGTCTCATCTATCAAATTTGGTTCATACCCAAATGGTACTTGGTTCATACCCAAATGGTAGGAAATCCAGAAAAGGACCCTCCTGCAGACCTTTTCAGGTGTGATCAGCCATAAGAAAAGCTGGCATGCCATGATATGGGATAAAGGAAAAGAGCGAAATAAAAAGAGGTTATAGTGACTAGGAATTCAATGTACTCCCCAAGACCCATGAGACACCTGCCCCGCTGCTGAAGCAAGCGTCCAATACACTGGCTGTCTTTGCTGACAGGAATTCTCCTCTGGCAAGGGTGACAATTTTATGGCACGTGTACCAGGCATTTGGTCCAGGAATAGAGAAGGTGTCTTTGAGTAGCACCGTTGATAAACATGCATTCCAAGTCTTTACTGCATCTTTTTTTCCCATGTCCCATGCCTATCCCAAGTCACTCCTCCCTTACTCCTAATCCTGACAGTTAGTACTTAGTAAGTCCCAAAACTTTGTGTTGTTGCAATGGACAGAGAGTTTCTTGAACAGGTTTTCCTTTCCTACCATTCACACTCACCCTATACCAGCCCCCCACCCCGCACAGTCCACCCCTAATTGACAGAAGCACCTACATTGCCTGTTCTTTAATTTTCAAATGTCACCTTCTCCTCATTTTTGACTGCAAATTTGAATTCTGCAGCATTGATAACCTGTAAGTGCATGTAAACCCATCGCATTTTATTATTATGCATATATGGCAAGAGTAATTAAGCAAAAGTTATTATAATAATTGGAGCCCATTTTGTCTGCAGATGTAGGTTATCTCTAAGCCTAGGGTGTTGGACCTAGTAATGTCTTGGGGGCCAGAGGAGAATGCCCTTTGGAAATATCATCCAGCTCTGCTAACATTCAAATATGAACCTGTTTAATCTATTGGTAGATGAGGCATGTCCACATTTTTAGAAAATTTTTACCTCACCTTATTCATAACCATCACTGCATAGGCCTACGGTTGGCTGACTCACTTTCATAGAAGTGAACCTTGTAATTCATTTGGCTATTGGGCTTCTTACGCAGGATCTGGGAAACTTCCAACCAGCAGTAACAATGCATGGGGAAGTAATCGACCACTTACATAATGATGGCCTACTTGCATGGTTATACATTACTGCATTATATTAGTAGCATGCCACGCTGAGAAGCAGCCATGCCCATGAGCACTTGCCTATAAAAAGTGCTTGCCTAAGGCATGTCACATGCGAGTCATTTTCATAAACATACAACTTTTTTTTACACATTTAATAAGCTTTATAACAAAAACTCCAGCAACCATTGGGGCTGTTGCAACTGTGCCTGAGCTTTTTGTAGCCCTGTAAAAAAAAAGTTAGTGAAGACATCACATTCTGTCATCAAAGAAGCACTGACATGTGCAACAATATTATATCCACATTGGCAAGTTCCTGCAATGAAGTCCTCAATGCCATTAGCCACACGTACCATACAGTGCTGTCCAAGCTTGGTTTATGACATCGAGGCACACTGTCCCAGACACCTCATCGATGTTGGGATGGTACACTTTGTTCATGAAGCCGATGGACGGCGACTTAAAGGGGTAGTGCTCTGGAAGATGCACTCTGACCTTCCAGATGCCTCCTTCGTAGGGTGCTGTTGGGAGTAGAAATGAAGATTAGTTTTGCAGGTCAACTGGAATGTCCTCACTGAATCCCCTCAACTGAGAGGTGTACTCAATTCATTAATATGCTCATAAATAGAAACTAATTTAGGCACACATCAAAGGTAATAATGCAATACCACATATCCACAATTTCACAAGAAGAATATGCCACAAAACATACTTGCTTTAGTCAGTGAAACATGTGAATAGATACGGTTATACTTACTCCCTCTTGGTCCATAAAACTTGACGCAAAACTCGTTGAGGCCTCCAAGAATGGTCACCTCATGTTTGCTCTCGATCCTAATATACAAGTTAAGGGCATTTTCAATTTCTTTGTTGCAACAACTAAGTTTCCCATTATCCCATACGAAAGTGCCCCCCCCCCCCCCNCCCAACGTCTCTAAATAATAATTAACAACACAGTACATGAGTCACTTTTGTGATGGCCATAAAGGTGTCAAGCATGACAGCTAAATACTAGGTCACTGCCTCTCATTGAAAAAGCAGGTGTCATCATATTCTGTCATGGCCGCCTCCGGATGACTGATGAAGAGACCAGTCACACTTTCCAAACCACGTAAGAAAGCTGCTGTTAGTGATACAACAAGGTTTAAAAAAATGTCAATACCTTTAAAAATCGCACCATCACCGATAAAGTACCCGAGTCAATTTGGCATATGTGCAACGAGGCAGTTGGCTGACAACACTTTGCAAAGTGTCGATAAGGTTCGCCAGTTGTTGTGGGAAGTGGGGGAGGACTACAGTTTAAAGCCCGAGTGCAGCTCGAGGGATTGCCCGTGGAAGGAGACCAGCCATTACGGAATGAAGTCCATCAACTAGAATGATTATCTCTCCGGAGCTGCCCTTCCAAACCCTCGCATTCCAACCACCTCCCACTCTTTTTCCAACCCTCAGAGAGAAAACTTGAGGCCTTGCTCTCTCCCCCCTTTAAAAAAAAAAAAAAGGGGTGTCCTGCGGTTCTCTGCAGCCAGTGATGAAACTTTGAGCCGCTCTTCTTTTTTATTCCTTTTTTACAAACCAAACGTCTAGCAGTTTCCCCCTTTTGTATCGAGCCAAAGGCATCGCAAATGCACAGTGAAAGTATACCAAAACTTCAATTCCGACTTCTCCATAACTAACAGCCGCAAGCAAATCCACATCCGTTTCAGAGTCGAGAGAGAAAGGCAGAAAAAGAACGATAAAAAAAAAGCCATTGTGAGCCCGGCTCCCCCAGTAGCACATTGTTATTTGCATGAAAATTTCGCTGAGCAACCACTCGGCTTTTATGAAACGCGAAGCTGCACTGACAGTTAGTACAGAGAGAGGGGAAAAAGGTGTGGTACAAGGTTTCTCCATCGCGAATTAATACGACCTCGCGAACTGAGGATGCGCCTTAATCGCAATTACGTCACGTCGAGTCGGTACATGACAATCACACGCCGCCAAAGATCATGAAACCGTGACTTAACAAAGTGCGCACCGAGTGTGCCAGACAGGTGAAAACAACTGTAAATGGGGTCAACCCAAACAGCTGACAGGAATTTCACACGATTCGAAGCCCCATTTTTATGGACAACCATTTTCTGAATAAGAAAAAAAAAAAAAAATCCAGGTGTAGCTCGGAATCTGAATAGCCAAGGAGCTCAAAAACGTCTTTTGAGAAATAGGCTATTATAACCTGTTCGTCATCGTCGCCAGCTGGGTCATAAATCACTTGCAGCAAGGGGCCTGGAAATGAAAAGAATCATCTCTTCCCATCCACCTGGACTATACCCATCCCCCAGGTGGTTTCCCACCCTGGTCTTATGCTCTCTTTTTTTTGTGGAAAATGCATATGTATTACATATACATACAAACCCAATGCTCGTCCACAAATCTCACGCGACTTTGTTTACAGGACCGATATGCGTCTCGGAAGGTTTTTACTGCTGTTCCGCTTTAATGCGCTCCATGCCAACAAGCAAGTGAAAGCAGGCAATCCGGCAGCATCGCACCCGCAGTTGCCAAACCGGCCATCTGGCTCTAACTCCACGTGCGGAGTACAACATAATGGGGCTCGGATATGGCCGTACGCAACAATTTGGAGAGCAGCAAAAGCGCTAAAAATGTCGCTCTATCGTCCAATTTGGATTTGGGCAACATCTGCAACGAGCCTCAAAAATAGCACCCGCACATAACTCAACCTTGGTGTACACACACACACACAAAAAGAGAGAGAAACACTCCCGCATTGCAGGAAAAGAGGTCGCATCCATAAATTGTATCGCCAACTCAACCACCCCTCCTTTAGATCCTTCTTGAAGAAGTCGATTACTGGCGTGACCAGCCATAAAAAGAAGTGAAGCGAGGCAAGAGATGTCCCCGCGGCCCAATATACATCGCAGGCAGCCAAATTGGGAATCAACTTCCTGGACCTTAATTGGGGGGGTCCAGTTCCGGAGAAAATGAGGGGTGGAAGAACCGGAAAAAAAAAAAAAGGTAAGGGTCACTTGGTCCTCCTCCGGGGAGATCAATCATGAGGGAAAAAAAGGCCCGGACAAGATACATGCTCCAACGACCGTCGACAAACTACACCTGGCACGAGAGATGGGCACATAGGAAACATTTCTCTTTTCTTTATAGCCCCCAATGTCTTTATACATCTGCTTGTATATATATGGAAAGGATGACTCACTGTCAAAAAAAACGTCCAATTTTTGCTACTCGAGCCGAATTTTCGGGGTCCTCCCAGTGGGGGGGTTTCCAGGATCGATGCGAAGAAAGGCCCGGAGAATCAGCAAAATTGCTGCACTTCTGCAAGGTACCTCCTGGTAATCAGCACGAACACAAGAAATGCAACACCCGGAAAAATCTTCAGCCATTTATAAACCCCCGTTCCAAATTCTGAGAATTTCAACTCAAAAAGCTTTGAATGGGACCCAACACCCGCTTGCTCTTTTTTTTTTTTTCTTCTTCTTCTTCTTCGAAAAAAGAAGAGGTTAATAATAAAACTGTCCGCAAAACGCCAGGGACGTGTCTGTGTCTCGAAGCGACACGTGAGCATTCGGGCAATCCATCCTCTTAAAAACTTCCAGCAGTTGGCTTCATGACTGGCACAATCAATCACACTGGCAGCACTAATGGGAGGTTCGAGAATTGGAATTTTCTTATATTCCTTTGCCCAGCCTAAGGGCTTTCAGTCTGCAGCTTTGGCTTAAATCCTCGCCAAATACTTAAATGCCCGGCAGTCATTCCATCCACTGCATCCAAAAGCCTCGTGCTGGTAAGCCATTGTGTCATAACATGGCAGTATATGCCGCGGAAATTAGGGTTTGTTTTACTGTATATTCAAATCAGCGGCATAACAATGGGCTGACTTTTGTGCGGCCCTCTGGAGTGTGTAATTTTAGCCGGTCCATCGACAAACATTTTACGGCGTACTACGCCAATAACATTACAATGAGTGACGCGGTTTAAAACCAGGCGTGGTAACAGCCTCGCTAGCGCTATTCTCGTCTCTCTTGACCTTAATAAACCCATGTGCAAGTGCACGACACCGAGGGAGAAAAAAAAAGTGTGACCGGAAGAAACTGAGCCAATTCATTGCACAATTTATCGCCTCGGCAGCATTCTCCCTTTCTTATTCTTCATGGAACGTAATTTGGGGGGGAAGGTGCCCCCTTCTTTTTTCGCCTTGGTCAGCTGAAGGCCACGCTTTTCATGACTCTTCAAGCCCTGCGTCATCCATGCAGAATCGTGCGATTACGATGATACGTGTTCTGGGTGCACTCAAGAAATGATCTGAGAGAGAAAAAAGTAATGATAATAAAAGAGACGTTGAGAAGGAGCATGATTATCATATAAAATTAGGGCCTCATTACATTTGCGCCAGCTATTAACAAGGTGTACAATATTACAATTTTGAACGTTCAAGCTAATAGCATTTGCTGACCTACTTTTGTGTCCATAATGTGGCGACGCGCATATATTTCATGAAAATGTTCTGATTAGTATAAAAGTCCAATTGTGCTGACACCTTTGTGCACGACCGCAGGTCTATTTTTCAATTGATTTTTTTTAAAGAGGGTGGGGGGGGGGGNGGGGCTTTAAAAACCTTTGTACATTTGCCAACGCATGGAAATTTAATTACCGCCATCAAGGATGTGACATTTTACATGAAACTCGTAAAACATGAAAGAGACCACGTGAAATCCAATAATGCAAGTTGCGACGTGGGGGGAGGGGGGGAATGCAACATTTCTTTTTCCATCGCAGCCGGTTCAATAATCCCGACAAAAAAAGTTATTTCTCGGACTGACATGGCGACAAGTTGCATGCTGTTCGACGAATGGGACGTCAACCATAGCAGCAGGCCGCCACAGGATAGAAAAGTGCATGTAGTGCATGAACTAAATGCACCTTATCCTCCATCAAATCTGTGCCAGACGACAAAACAGCAGGCCCTCATCTGCGTCCTTTCCAGGGCTTCAAAATACACGAAATCGGGGCCAGAAAACGATCGTCAGTCAGTCAGGTTACGAAACCTCCCTCATGCCCTCAATTCCTACGATGACGTTTCCTTGCCAATAACTTCCAGGCATTTTCATCCACTCCTCAAAATTAGAAGTGAACACATATAGACACCCATTTAATCCTTTGGAGCTCAAATCGTGGAAAAACTTATGTCGTGCGCCCTTATTTCAAAGGTAGATTCTCCCGCTTCACCTCCCTTCTATCTGCAATGACGTCTCGTTTCACGCCTCAAGTTTTCGGTACCTATCGATAAATTGGAAGCAAAAATAAACGCTGCAAGTTGATGCTAATTTCCACGGTTCACAGGGGCAAACCATTTGCACAAATATATTCTCACTACGCTATTTCAACCCTCTTCGTCACAATCCCTATCATACTGTGCAACCAGGAAAATTCTCCAGGGACTACACACTACCGCCCATAAGTTCCGACACTGTACGGTGTATCATATAAGGCTGAGGCCAAAGGATCAATTCTGTCTCGGAAGCCCTCTCCTATTAGCATTCGGCAAGGGGCCGTCGTCGTTTCCTCCCAACATCCTCCACGAAAACAGAGCGTGCATGGAACAAGCAGGCAATCGACTGCGAATCCGTCGACCTGACAAAACATTATCCCCCCCCCCTCCCACCCCCCAAACCGGACCACTACATTACAGGGGTATTAATAACCAAGTACAAACTAGACTTGCTTTAGGACATGTCTTTACATTGCGCAACAGTACTTCATGATGAGGGGTGACGGCTACCCTTTAATCGAAAAATCTTCGGAACAGAAAAGAAACCAACGAGGTCGCTGAAGCAGCGGTTTCGGTACTTCCGGATTCACGCAATGTTGCCATATCTCTATCGCAAGAGGGGAGGTGCATGGCCGAAAAAAAGGAGGATTTATTGAAGAACAGGCGGTTGATGTCAATGCCCTGGCGAATTCAGACGTCGATATTACCAGCCGTGCCCACTACAGAGGTGGAACGAAATGAGCTAACGCACAAAAAAAAAAACGGGGACAACAATGCACTGTCTCCGTCATTACACTCCGCAGGATCCATAAAAAAAATTATTTAATTTTCCCACCTCTATACCTGGGGTAATGTTGTCACCTGCTGGGGCGCACATGAGAACTGGTACCGGTTGGTCGCACGACTTTTATTGCTTCCTCGCCATATACATACAACCCACCGTTGTAAGGTAACCCATCACGCTCATCGCATTGCATCACGAGCGCTGCTTATTCCGAGCCCACTCGGGACCACTGCTGCCTGCATCACAATCGGGATCAAAAAAGCGGAATAAATGCGGCGGATGTACGCTTTCGTGTGGCTAAAAATCGCCCCGTCAAAAATTTTGACGGCCCCCACGTCTGTTTCGCAAAACTGGCCAGCCCGTGGATTAAACTATATAAAAAAAATCGTCGCGGATCCTCCCTCGCAAATTGCCTTTTTATTGTCTCAGATGACCTCGGCATGCCCGTGACCTAAGCGAAAGTTTACATCCGTAGGGAAGGTCCAGTGACGTCACCCACAGCAAGTCATCCCCCTTTGTATATTTTTGCGAAACCCAGCCAAAGAAAGGGTGGTCCTAGCCACACAAAAAATTCGCGAAGACGAAAAAAGCGGCACGCAACGTGTATTGATCTCCACTGAGCAGCTGACAACCATGATACACACACACACACATACACATCAACGGACACACACACATGCATGGAGCAATATTGACGAATTCTCCTCCGCCAGGGGATGAATAAACACGTCACCCCATGCAACGCATGTTACCCCACCTCGATTAAATTCCCCCTCCCTATAACATCCCTCCTCCCCCCTATAGGCCCTGTACCCCTATTCCATTAGGTGCAGCACATCAACCCGGATTTACAATTACGGAACATGCGGTGCTATGGGAGCCAGATCTCCCCCCTCGGAACTGACCAGAAGCGCCCGCAGATTCGCACACTTTCCACTGGGCAAAAACTGCGAAAGGCGAGAAGTGAGCCGAGAGTTGCAGACCGTGTGTGCTTGGAAAGTAACTCGGCGACTCTCCCCCGAACACAACGTTTGTTTCCTTGAGCCCGGCCAACTAGTAGTCCGGTTGCGACCCAAATCCGAGTCAACCGGATCGGCCATAATATAATCGGGGGCTGGGAGTATATTAGGCAACTCCGCGTGCCAAAGGTCAGTCGCAATTCAGCATTTGTGTGCATACTTTGCGCTAATTTGGGATCGCAATCACCGCCGAGCTGCCATTGACCCACGTGGCCGACTGAGCGCACGCGTACTTCCAATCCATCCGAGTCGAGTCTGCCAGTTCCTGCCACGGCCGCCATTTTTAGTCCAGAATATCCTCAGAGTGTTATATACAAACCAGTTTTTCCGCGAAGGTCGTCACGCGTCTTTCCCATGCCATTTCGTTTAAATGGCCATATTAATCAACAGACAACACTGGGGTTGTCTAGATATAAAATTCGCGCTTTGCTTCCTGGTAAACATATGCTGATTCAATTTCCACCAACGAAATGGACATGAGACCTTGACAGCTCCCTGCCCGTAAAAGGGGGGGAAGCTGTAATAACATCCCTCGCGAAAACAATGGCACATTCGTTCCAGTCAGATTATTCAACAATAATTACCGATGCAGCATCATTTACTGTTCCCTCCCCTCTGGAAAAAAAAACCCCCTGCCGCTGTTCCCACGCACACTGCACGCACACTGCTTTACTGGAACGCGCACAGAATCCACGGATATGTGTGAGAACAGTGCCAAGCGCTGGAGGGGGCAACAATGCCGATTGGTCCCCACGATCACCGAGGCGGGGACCTATGCAAAAAGGAATGCAAACCGCCATTTAGCAAGTGTCATGCCCGGAAGTCCCAAGGTCCTCCCTGCAAGCCACCCAAAAACCACTCCCAGAGTGCGAATTGGGAAGGCGCATAATGCCCCCCCCCCCCCCCCCCCCC
>KZ538762.1:31582-49106 GCA_000934665.2 Catajapyx aquilonaris
CCCCCCCCCCCCCCACTATTCCGCTCATATGGACATCAAGGTCTCTCTCCCTCTCAGCATCTACCCAGTGTTGGAAAGGACCATATATCCGCCGATCGGGTCAATTCTTCCAGTGGGGGGGAGGGGAGAAGCTGTCACAAAATTCGCAGCAACGGCACAGGTTCTCTCTCTCCAGCTGAGCCAGAAACCGGATCGATGCAAAGGAGTTGGGTTTTGTCTGGCGTATTTCCAACCCCTGTGCCATCCGAGTCAGCTGTCTGCCCGAAGGTCAGTGGGGCTGGGCGGAGCTCACTCTCCCCCCCCCCCCCCCCCCCNCCCCCCCCTCGCAGCTCAGCAGCCTGCCAGCCGCCCCCGCCATCAGCTGTGGGAGAGTCGCATGCTGCGGGCACGTCATGCGCCACACGTCCAACAATACCCCAAACAGAATATGACGGGGAGGGCTAACGGTACACGCTGAATTAGTCGCTGGCTGTGAAATGTGGCTGCGATTAATTTCGGGACGGGGGTGGTTGCGTTAGCATTTCAGGATGTTTGCATAATAATTGCATAAGCTTCTTTATGGATTAACAATGAATCTCAATTAGGCACACAGCTCTAGCCACTGCAAACAGGAGTGGCTGCCTACAAACAAAATAACGTATTAAGGCATTTCCACGGTTATGGACACAATCAATTAACGCGCTGTACATTAACGTACAGTAAATCCTGGCCTTGTATGATGCGCCCTATTTGTCACCCAGTGTTTACGTGTGAAGAATGGTACTGGAGGCTCAGCTCAAGGTCCCAAATTTGGCACTACATGATAATTTAATCCCTGGTAATAACAAGTGTAATGCAATCATTCAGAGTTACGTAACAATCACTTTTTAAAACCATGATTTTGCAATGCAGGTTCCAATGCCTAACAGGTTACACATCGCAACCTTGTAATAACCGCACGGTTCTCATCCGCTCGACCTTGACTGATCGCGCCCCTTTCCTCCTGCAACACCCAACGCAAGAGAGGTGCCGAGGTTGCACATTTGCCAGGAGCTGCGACAAATTCTCCTGCACATTTCCTGCTTGTCCCCTCCAGGTTCAAACTCAAATCCACCGTTTCCCATTGAAACCACGTCCTTTTATGCGGGGGGGATGTGACACAACTGGAAATTAATGCTCCAGGCAACACCCCCGCCAACATGCAGAATAATGAGCAACTCTGCGGAGCGCATTAATTATGCCTCTGTGGTGTACATTTGTTCAGTGTCCGCCCAGCTTTCTTGGAAAACGAACGGACCGTGGGGCCCGATACATGCTTCTCCCGGAACTCGAGCAGATTCCAGGGAAAACTACTTTGACTCAGCCTATAGTTTCAGCCCATCGCATTAGGCAAGCATAAAATATTGATAACCCTCGTATAGTCGTTGTTCTGCATCGGCTGGCCCCTAAATTACTTTCGGGCCTGTGTCCACAGAGCAGATTACAAATGACCTCCCGCTTCCATCACACCCATTCCAGGGTCCAGTCCCTTCACAAAGGCCAGTTGCCAGAGGCCACCTATACAGGGTGAGCCAGAACGGACTGCAGCCTGCTGGGCCGCCCAAAAAGAATCGAGCGTGTCTGCAACACTGTACCTGGCGGCCTGGAAATCCGATTGCCACTCTATTTTCAGAAAATAATGCGAGTGGCAATCAATGTTGCGGGTCTACAAGTCACACAACTCGAGCCCTAGTCGGCCACTCATGGTCGGAAAACGATGTTGACTTCCATCATAACTGCTCCCCGAGGCCGTGTCTCTGCAAGAGCACTTCACGCTATGAAAAAAGTATATAGTTTCATTGTTCACTGTTTCAACTGTGGTCCAGTGTTTTAAATAGGTGTGCAGGTATAGCCACTCCATATTTTTATGACGGCGGTCACGTGTTTTTCTTGTGCAGACTGATTAGCATTTTCAAAACTATCAAATGCAGTGATATAAGCTTTATTAGAGTATACAATACAAGTCGCCTTAAAATATTGATTGCGAGCTAAAAATGCCGCTCTCTGCTCGTGATCATCATATTTTACTTCAAACGGCGCCGGATTAGCCAAGCATGAGTATGAAAGTCATTTTACAAACTGCCTCTTAAAAAAGAATCACCTACTTTACTGGGGAATTGGAGACCTCGTTATACACCGATAATAATTAGATTTCAGAATAAACGTATGCAAAGGATGTGTTGTCATTTTCATTGATAGGTAGTATAACCTGTAATAGTAAATACATTTCGCTACCATCATTCCTACAGTGGAGAATGCAAACAATACATGCTAATGACCGCGGCTATAAAAGTCATCCCACTTCACCGCACTGTTTTCAATGTAACGAGAGAGGTCAATATCACTTTCCAACTATAGCAGTAGGTTGTTTAACTCTCCTCTCAGTTGCCGGTATGCAAAAAATGCTCGTGGCAAACACTCAGAAGATGTCACAAGGCAACCATGTCGGTGCATGTTCGGATACGGACGTATCAATTTCTCACCATCAACATGAACAGGCCTTTTGTGTCCCTTATCTCCGACCATAAGTAATCAGGGTTTGTTTTTTTCCCCCGAAAGGGGGATGGAGTTCTAATACTACCCTCTCGCATATTTACTGCCGTATCAGTATGCAAGAAAAGAACCCACCAAAAAATTATGACGTCCAAAGTCTGATTGCATTGTATGCATTTCCGTCGAGATAGTTTTTTTCCCCCATAGGAATCTTCTGGCAGTGTCCAGTTTCACCAGCGTCGCATATTGAAGAAATAAACACACATCCGTATATATCCGTATATAACGAAATTCCATTTGGACGACAGATTTGGCACACAAATCCAGCAAGTCATGCAAAATATATGGTGCATGTCAATTTCCCTGCATACATGACAAAGACTGACGCACAACAAACATGGCCCCATCCCGCACAAGAAACGAAAACAATCCTCCCAGCAAACCCCCCACCAAAGTGTCACCAACTCGGAATGCCCCCAAGTATGTGAAGCAACACGTGGCACGCTCTGTTGCCCCCAACCCCCTCAAGGCCCTAAAAGTATACCCAAGTTCCAGGACGCAATCATAAATTCTCTCGCTCCAAGATTCCTCCTTCTCCCCCAGCTCTTTCTCCGCATCACACATCGGACCTGAGGAAACACGCGGCTCCCTTTGTTTGCTTCAGAGAGAGAGCAAACCTTCTCCCCCTCTTCCATATTGTTGGAGGCAGAGAAAGGGAGACCAAAAAATCGGGGTCACGATTGGGAAGCAAGGCAGCAGGTAAAAGAAGGAAGGAAGGAAGGCTGACTCCGCCAAGAGTCCTTTCACTCTCTTATGCAACGCACTAATCGCCAAGGACTCAAACTCAGCGGAAAGGAAAGAAAAGAAAAAAAAGAGCCCTGCGTTTTCGCTTCGCCCCGAAAACCCCAGCCCAGCTGTTACGCAGCAACACATACATTTGAATGCGCATATCACTATACAAAACTCGTATTCATGCGTCGTGCTGTCACCGTCACCGCACTGGGTCGGTTGATGGACGTACACCAAAATGCCGTTATCTCGTGGTTGCATCTGTATACTGCGAGCGCATTTTTTTATTATTTCTCCCTGGCAACTGACATCGCTGGAAATTGGGATGTTACAACTGCTATGACACGTGCCCGAGGAGGAATTTCGGTGGGGGTTGGAAACTGAAAAAAAAAATGAGTGCTGGATGTTGCGCCGTACGTTTATATACCATACTACCAACCGACGTTATCGGAGGGTCAATTGCGCGCAATCTTGCATATTCCAATTAGAGCTGGCTCTAATCACGAACTATTAGTACAGAAATGCGCCCGATTTTGTCATCATCAGTCGCTTCGGGTCCGGTTTTCATTGGGCCGAGTTGTCAGCGGGAAATGCCAAAGAGTGACGGGCCACTAAATTATATCAAAACGGGTACATTTAACTGCACGTTGACGCGTGACCACTACATTTTACACCGTCAGCTAGTTACTGCACATGTTCGACATTACACGCACTCCATATCCCAGGAATGAACTAGCTAACACCACCAGCATCATCCTCCGCCTATATATTCTATCTATAGCAACCTGAGGGGGAGGGGGATGGAGATGGCGGGTTGCTATATGTAAATTAATGGCACGGCCCAACTGGTATGCACAAACACTGCCTAAGTTTAGCTTCATCATAAATACATGAGCTTTGGTTTAACCTGCACATTGCACACGCATGTCCAATGCTTCTAAGTGGAGACCTCCACTTGGAACGATCGCCAACTCCACCGAATCCCTTTATTGATCACGCTCAAGTCAGCTGCTCTACTTGGCCTTAACAATGCGTCTGAAGATAGAGGGGAGAGAAAAACAGGATCCGATCCGCACCAAGGTCCCAGAGATGACAAATGCACCCATTGTTACACAACCCGCTGAACAATTTTCATGTCGCAATTAATCACCCCGCTTAACATCTGAATCCAGGAGATTTCCCCTTGCAAGCTTCAAGATTTTCTTCACGCGGCCTTATACTGATCAATGTCACGGCCTTCTTCCCCCTCCTCACTAGTAAAAACCAGAAGAGCTGGGTAAAAAGAGCATAAAAACCCTTCCATCCTAACTACGCCTCGGGAGAGTGAGGGGGGGTTTTTGAAATGAGGGCATCGTGCTAATTATAGTCCGCTGCCAATAGGCAAAACCATCCCATTCCAACAACTGGTAGGCACAGGGGGGGGAAAAAGGTCCCCCTCCTCGTACCGTTGTCCCGAATGTCCTAATGCATGCACCCCCCAAAAAGCTAGGGGGAGATATATAATAACGTATGTGGGGAGGGCAAAGGATTCCCCATTCACGCCTATTCGAAGCATCCCTCCCCGACAGACACGCAAAAACAGTATGTCATTATGGCATCTCAAATTTCCTACAAAATAATATACGTCCGCTTCTCAATATACGAATGCGAGGTTCTATATAACACAAAAAATATTCGATGCAGACTGGTCCAGAGCGGGGGGAAAAAAGAAGTGAAGTTATCTAAAATGCGGCTTGGAAAACCGTTCACTCGATTTCCCTATCACTTTTTATCGGAGGCGCTGGAAAACTACCGAGCAAAAAGTCTGATTCGGTCCACATTTTCCATTACTTCCAAATTGCAATCTCGACCGCAAAACTCGGTCGGAGGAACCCAAAGTAATGTCCGCCCCGTTAAATGACCGTGTCCGACATGTGGACTGGGGTCGCCAAAAACAAGCTCCGGAAACTCGGGAAAATTAATATCACGCTAGTCAAAGCCTATCACTGAAAATGACTCGCCTAAAAAACCACACGGCATGAAATCTGGATATAATAAGTCCTGCAATCAACCATTACAGCGCATAAATGGCAATATCCAACTCTTGTAAAAATCAGGCCACCGACACACAACCCCAATGCCACAATAATGTCACGCTCTATTTGCGACCAAAATGCCTCTCGTTGCGATCTAACTTTTTTTTTCGGTCGCTACGCAGGATGACAACTTTGAAAACTGGATACCAAACAAACTGGCAAGATGTTCTGCACGTTACAGCGAATCAAAACCTCTTCCGGTTGCAAAAGAATCGTTATTCATGCAGTTTCTCCAGCCCCCACCGACCCTGGAGGCATAAATATACGCGCTCGGAAACTCCTTATGGATGAGCAAATCCAGTATTCCTCACTATTTCATATTCAATGACGCTTTAATAGCAACTGGTTTAGAATGCGCCACTATATTTGCGAGGGTCTGGAAATCCTTTTAAGTCCTCGGCTCCAGGCTCTCCATCGCAACACTGTACTGAATAGACTAACAGAACGAGTCTCCCTCCTCCGTCTCCTGCCCCCATTCATACGCGAATTTCAAGTACAGGTTTCAAGTGACCTTGTCCATATAGCGTCCCGGCAGTCTAACAATAGCAGGGAGCCAGGTGTCTATAGGCTAAAGAATAATGATTTTTGTTTGCAGCTGTATGTCACACTACCAACACTTAAAGCGATACAGCTTTGCAGTGATGTATATAGGAATGGTCCTAATACGCACATGAAAGCTCCAGGCGTGTTGGCACAGTCTTGAACTACTACACGAACGTTCCCTAAGGAAAAAGACGTGAGGAGGTAAGCCTCAACGTTGTATTTCCCCAGTGCATTTCTGCCGGATGCCATTGTTCCGCCCCAGGGTCCCCAAAGAGCCCCAAATATGTGTAGACGCATGCACGCATGCAGAATTTTCGATGGCATACGTCCTTCGGGACATGTACAGCACATTTCCACGATTCGGAGACTGGTAAAGCGACCTTGCATCATGTAAGATAAAACCCAGAGATATAAAACGCACACCCATCAGAATATAACAAAAGCTAACTCTCCTTGCATTTGCCAGATCGCATCAAACGGCTTCATTATATCCTCCAGTTCTTCTAGTTGTACAGTAGTGCAGAGAGAATCTGGTTGTACAGTGCTACACAAAGGTATACTGTACGACATACTCAGCAGCTGGACTCCATTGAAACACGCTGGAGTGCTGGAAACAAAAGTCTTCCACAACATGGACGCAAATATTTCGTCCAACTTATACTCCTGCCTGTGCAGGTAATCAACCGCATGAAAGACCACATTGTATAGCTGTTACTTAAATCTCGGCTGCATTAAATTAACACCGAGTCTGCAGATAGTGAATGTAATCAACAGCTGTTTCGCATTGAGTGTCACAAGCACAGCGTTTTTCCCCCGGTCGCGACGTTTCTTTGTGCACTGATAAAACATTGCAACAAAAAAAGCCCCGATTGTACGACGTCAACAAGATAGCAATTACCGCTTCGCAACCGCAAAAAAAAAAGAGAAACCAGTTTTACCAGCTTACACTCCAGTTAATGCAGCCAACGTCCAGGACTAACACCTGACCTTCCCTCTATACCTCCCTTCCCCGAGGATCCGAATTGGAAAAGAGCATTTTCTGATCCTGCAAAAAAAAGGAGAGGGGGCCATGGAGGATCTCCCTCCCTCTTCAGGAAAAAAGCCGTGGCTTCGATCTATCAAGAGAGGATAACCGTTCTTTTCTTGGCATTGGGTGCCGATGAAGAAAACTGCACGTATCCCCCCCTCCAAGTCCTTCCCCACAAAAATTCTTTTTTCCTCGCATCCAATCCAGCGTTCGATACTTTCCCCCCCCCCCCNTACATAGCTTTGGACCCCCAGCATGCACCATTCTTCCCCATCCCTATTGACAGGCTTTTCCCCCCGATTTACGATCAAGGGGAGATCCGGATAGACTGGAGAGAGAGAGAAAAAAAAGGCGTATATATAGTTGCACATGCAGGAAATATTGTTTTCAATAAATTGATGGTTTTTACGCAGTTGAAAAGCACAGTAAGGGCTCCCCAAGTTCACTCGTGATGACGAACGCCTTTTTGTTGTTGTCATAAAAATCAAGGTCAAGTTCGAGAAATGCGCTGAGGTCAGCTAAACCATCGATGTTGTGACACAGGCAAGCAAATGCGTTCGTACACCTTGTGGCTGTCACACTCATAAAAGTGGGGCACTTGCCGCATCATCGGCCTACTTTTAAATAAGTTCCAAGTGCTGAGGGATAATTATTTCAATTACCCACTGCACCATCCTGTCCTTGCTGCAAATTCGATAACAACGACAAAAATATAGGCCTTTGTTGCCAAGAATGAAAGGATGTGAGTCATGTTCTTTGGGGCGAGCAGAGTGGTTGGTAAATAACGACCTATCAGGTTTTTTTTGGGAGGTGGGTGGGTGGGATGGTTGGGGAAGCTCCCTGATCATGTACTTGGGTGCGTGTCCAGCGCTGCAAGACGGGGGATGATCAAAAACTTGCCAGACAAGCCCTCAATTTAGGACTTCGTGCGGTTTTATGTTGGGGGATTGGAGGGGGAGGGGGGGGGGGGGTCCAAGCCTAATTCCATTAGTTGTGCAGTCATTACCGCCTATTCCGACTAATGAAAATCAGGCGCTGGCTTGCGAGGGCAACGGGTAGTGCGTCAGCAAATTGCAATCGGGCAGTCATTTTAATAGCACATGAGGAAAGTTGGCTTATTAAAGCTGCATGGACAAGGTGATCTCTTACGTAATTTGCTTCACATCCAGCTGAGTAGAAAGCGTCGCATATTAACCACGCAATGTGCACTATTATACTAATAGCTACCCAGGAGGAATACATGTTTAGCTTCGCGGGGTAGGGCTTATCGCCTAGGTGCTTTTGATGGACGTCGAGTTGCTTTTGTGGTACATGCGTCATGCGTGTGGAGATGTAAATATTGAGAGAAAAACCGCCCCAAGAAAAACACGTGTACAAAATTACAACACGTGTGCATGTGCGTGAGTAATGTTTCTAATTTATTACACAATGGCAAGAAATATGCGCCTGATCGCATGGCATCCTGCATCCTTCGCCTTGGTGCACTTCACACGACGTGGTAATCATGTGACAAGAGAATGTCAAGAGACAGTCACGGTACACGCCAGGAGTACCAACATGATCTTAATTATTCGTCGCCTGACTCGGTTAACCTTGGAAAAATCCTATACTGTTGGCAGGCCCACAGACAAGAGTTACATTGTACACCTTGTCACAGATAAGTCTTACAATGTATGAATGACGTCAGTCATCTCGAGATGAAACACTTTCATCACTGCCCTCGTTATATGTCCCTTTGTCACGAAACACGCCAAAATAAGTCGCAGAAACCGTTCGCACATACTCGGCATCATTAGAACTGGCCAAGCCCCTCTGTCGAAAACAAACCCATCACCCCCAAAGATCCCCCGGACACTTCATCCCTCGCCAGTCCTGTGGCAGCATCGATCCTCCTCCCATCTACCTTCTAATAAAAGGGCCAAATAATGACTTCCTCCAACCCCCTCCCCCTGTGCCACGGCCTGTCACAACCCCCGGAACATCCCCTCGCGTGACGTCACCCGAGCGCCCTGGTGCTCCTGACACGTCCCGGGGCTTTGCTTTTTGACATAATTTTGATCATGGGCGAATTATAGGCAAGCTGTGTCCGAGTGAATCAGAGTCGTCGAGCCCAGGCCAGGCAAGGCAGGCAGATAGTCCTCCTCTCTTCCCACGTCTGCTTTGATCTGGTCGTGTGGCGGGCGTTCACCCCTGGCAAAACCTCACCCCTCTTCCCCCATCAGCATCGTCCTTCTCCACTCCCCCAGGTGTGGTCTCGCTTCGTGTCATCTCCATACACACACACATCCACCCCCCAAAAACTTCATCCTCGTCCACCAAAAACAAGCGCAAAACCAGGGCGACACGTGTATATCACCGCCCTTATCTGGGGCACCAATGCATTAACCCTCTTGTTTCAAAAGATTCGGCCAAGGTTCATCCACCTTAAGCTCCCGCAAGGTTCCGTATTGAATTCCTAACCCGGCATTTCCTGGCCCCTGTTGACACGCGGCTGACTTTCCATAATGTACGCAGTTCTATCTACAATGAGGGGGGGATCTATTTATAAGGATGGGTCAGTTGCATAGGGAATCGGCCAAGTTCCTTGAACTGAAGGGGAATTGGGATATTGAACCTCGAGCCCACGAAATCATCTCCAGTCAAGGCCACAGGTGCCCACCTGTCTGGTCTTTTTCCCTCCCATGTATATACCGTAGCTGCCCGCTACCTCTGCCCACCCCCATCCATCCGCCCCCTGACAAAGGCCCCCACTGTTTTATCTGCGGCCAGCTTTCTAATGGAGTTTCCATGCGGCACTAGAATTGCGTCCCCCCCAAAGTCCAACACAGTTCCAGGTCTTCCGCTAATCCATACGGCGCTTTGTGACGGATCACACCTAATTAGCCGAACGGTAATTAGGAAGCACTGCTGCTCTACTAGGTTTGTCGCAAAAAAAAAAGGGTACACCCAGGCTCTCTTCTTCGGCAATGGAAGCACACACCAAAAAAAGGGCCCCAAAAGTGTCAGCCTTATAAAAGCCAGAAGCACAGTGTTAAGCGAATGAGCCAGTTACACGTGGTGGTGAAACTTCTCGGACCTTACATATGGGCCACATGACGTCACGTAATGGTCCTGACCTACCATTTTGGCGCGAGAACGAGTTTTCTCCTCACGTCATCTGTGCATTCATCCGTCAACTGTACAATTTTATGACTGTGCACAGCAGTGCACAGTGTCCATCGCAATTACTCAGTTTCAAAAAGAACAGGCTCTCAGTTGCCTAGTTATCCCAAGCGAGAAACTTTGAACTGAAATCATACTCTATCTTTCCAGCTTTGCAAACACACACACACCACTTTTCATCTATTTTCTTCTCGGAAAGAGGATGAAACTATTTTGGATTGTATACCGTAATTAGGACAAGTCCACCCGCAGGAGCAACTATACAGCTTTGAAAATAACCTGCGGGAAAATCCGGAAAACCCAGTCGCGTACCTATGCATAATGAAACCTACATTCGTATGCCTACTGTTGAGTGCACATTTCTTCTTCCAGAAATTTCAAGGTAATTTGGTTCTGGTAACACAAATTGATTATTTAGCCTGATATAAGACTGCGTATAATAATTGAGCTATACGTTGAGGTTTAGCCAAGAGATCGAAATCATCAGACGGGCCATATTACACCTACGCAGATCATCATGAACGCTTCCTACGCCATTATGGCTCATATGAGCTGAGCATATCCCGAGTCTACACCAATACACGCTGGTTTTCACGATGGGGTCGGCGATCACCAGCGAGAAAGTACTCTCATAGTCTCATTACCACCGGCAAAGCATGCTACTTGGGCTACTTTCTGAGCTAATTAGGAAGGAAAAACACACCTACTTCGCATTTAAAGCTTCAAAGAAAATCCTCCTATCTATATACACCAACAACATACTCCTGAGCCTACTTTAAGTATACAGTATATAGGTAAAGGATGCAATTAAGGGGTGGTTGCCCTTCGGAACAAAAGACGGCCTATGATATCATATGACTCAGCTAACGAAGGCTGATCCCTGCAAGCCGCACATCACCCAACTCATCCAAATGCTTCTGAAGAACACCCGTAGGCGAACGTCCTCAGGATGTCATGCAGGCAAAGAAACACCCACACGCCCATCTGGGGGTCACTCCCCACAAATTTCCCTGGAAAACCCCCGCCTGAAAACCGTGGAAACCGCCTACCAACCCCGATCTAAAAATGCATGAGTTTGAGTGCATACCACCCGATACCGTTGAGAACCTAAGGCTCGAGTGACGATAATGCGTTTAGTAGGCCAAGAGCTGTGGCAACTGGCTGTCGAGTGAAACGACAAAAGAGGAAGTCCGTCCGCACCGAGGGAAATCTCAGGGCTCCTCTTTTGTGCGCAATAAGTATTGGCGTGCCCGTGACCACTCGGTGAAAGTCACACAAAAGGCACCCTTCACAAAATGAAACGAGCTAGAAAGCCACTGGGTAACGAGCTCCCGGTGTGATGGCAATATTAGCTAACTCTCACACACAAAAATTTCTCCCCCTCCCCACAAAACTTGCGCAACAATTCCCTGCCAATATATGGGTCACAATGTGCAACACGTCACCACCATAATTAGTGCTCTTCAGCGGTTTATCCGTGACTCAGCACACACGGTGCCCCCTTTATCGTGATCCCCTCCACTTCAACAACATGGCTCCGAAACCTTATATCGGGGTGCGCAGAACCGACAATCCATAAATTCCCTAGAAAATGCCTTCCGCCGGGTGTATGAACTTTGCCGCGGACGTCGACATTAGATCGGGAGCTAAGTTATAACCCGACTCATTCTTCAGCACACAACATGACGAAATGCTCGTCACCTCCGCCATTATACTTCAGGTGCACAAACGGGACGTGACGTTGAGCACTTATGCTCCTGCACCGCTCAAAAATAAACCTTGTCACCGCAGCATGCGGATGAATTACGCAAGTGTTGAATAATCGTCCAAAAAGGTACGGCATGGCAACCCAGCGCATTTCGTCCGCCTCATCAACATTCAGAGTCGTGGTATCTTGTCCAGACCAGTGTCATCGCCATAAAACTGCGAGGGACCTGTACACAGGTGTGCACAACATTTATCCGGGGGCCCTTCCCAGCGACGTAACCCAGCTAGAAAAACCGACAGACACACACACAGCAGATCGAAATAACCTTCTCCGCTTCAACGTCCATGCCCTTGACGGCGGTGGTCCTTGAGCCCTATAGCTATTATCACCCCTGCAGCCGACTGTGTGTCTTTCCCTATCGCATCGTGTTTACTTTTTATGCTGCGACGTTCGCACAATGTCCAACTTGTGTCCAACAATCCAGACATATGCATCGGACACAACATCACACCATATACGCATCATCTTCAACCAAAAAGCTGGTTATACAATCGTCCAGCCACGTTTCCTGCAATGTATCCCGGAACCTCCAGCACGCGTGATGGCTTGCCCTTGAAAATAACGTGCTCAATAATCACTGGCATCAGGATGACGTGCGAGGGGGTATCACTGCTGCCTCTACGTACAACGCAACAATGGCGCAAAAAAAAAACTGCGCTGTTATAGTTAAAAACTTATCACCACGCGACACATTTTAAGCCCATGATTTCCGCAAGACCCAGCAGTTTCATCACTAGCCAATTTCGCATTTCATGGCCAATTTAAACGCGTTCCAGGGGCCGTTGTCCACCCAACCGACGTTGCCTGCATTTCCGCCAAACTGGCAACACCGCCAATACTGTACGCACGATAATTCCAGATATTTCATGGCACTAATATCGTGCCTTTTTTAAAAAAATAAAAAAAAATCTTCCTATTCTAAGCAAGCTTGCACAGTCGCGCAGATTAGCACCAACCAGACTCGGTACATCAGTATACACACCAGGCGTGCAGGGTTTATTAGTATTTACAAGAGCCTGGTGCCAAGGTAATTAAACCTCCCCCCGAGTTCCTTGCAACACCACCCCACGGCAATGAACCGAATTCCTTAAACCACGTCTTAAGCCAAACATGAGACCTGAAATCGCATAAAACGTGCGTGAGCAATTTGGCGGAATAATTTTTCACACCCCCCCCCCAAGCACCGAGCTTCCTGGCATCCAATAAGCGACCGTTGCATTACACGTCCAAGAATGGGTAAGGTCAAGGAAAAGAAAGTGCTTATCTTTTGACCCAATTACCGCCGCAAGGTTTAAATCGTCCCCCTGCCATCCCTCCCCCGCCTTTTCAAGTGAGACCGCGTTTTACCCTTGTCATTACATTATGCAGTATCCATGACCTTGGCAGTGCAGCCCAGTCAATACTGGGAAAGAGCATTTGATCGGGAACAAACCCAGGCAGCCAGGTCACACTTTCCTGCGGTTGACACTAACTAGGATCCCGCCTGTATTTACCCTTTAAAAGGCAGCGAAATGATGGCTCCTAAAATCCCACTGGCCCAATTTGCAAATTTCTGCAAGAATGGAGCCAGTTCTTTTGAGCGCGGGTGCAAAATCGAAGCTAAGGGAGCCGTTTTCGCCGCCGGGAATTTGCGGGATTGGATGTTGACACACACACAAAAAAGTTTCATACACAAAAAAAAAAAATGTCGGCAATATAGCAATTTCGCTAATCGGTTCGCAGGAAGTTGGGAGAGAAAGATGGGTTAATCAGCAGCCTCCAACTTTTCACTTCTAATTTTGCACAAAAAAATAGGTACAAATTTTCTTTGTGATTGCAATTCAGCAGCTGGAGTACACACGTCATGAGTTACGCACTCGCCGACTTTTTTGCCAGCCTGTACCGAGTGGGTATGCTGGCCTTCCACCAGCATGAGTTCGTACCGGGGCATTATTTCGAGTAGTTGCATTATTACGTAAGCCTTTCCTGACATTTACAAACACCGGTTGCATAATAAAACATCAGTTACATCCTGGGCCCTTCATGTAATCGAATCAGATGATAGCGCACATCCATGTGCCAAAAATACTACTGCAGCAAGGTAGATACGCCGAGATATAATACACAATGAGCACACCGCATTACCAGTATAGATTAGCAATTTTCCCATAATTACGTCATAATTCACCCTCATTCATCGGAAATCTCCTGCTGAATTACTTGTTTGCCCAAATCAATCATCATCCCACCTAAAATATTCCATCCAACATGCCATGCGCTTAATCAATGAGGGGAGGCGTGGGGAGAGGTAGAGGGGGATGAGAGGGGATATTCAAGTACAGGGTGATCCGGAAATACCATCCGCAGAGTACAGCCTGGCACTTCCTATATAACGTACTACTTACAGCATGCAGCATTTTAGTCTAAATTACATGTGAAAGTAACCAGATGCCGGATAGCTCAGCCGCGCGAAATTCTAGAAACCGATTCCGCTAAGCCCTCGTTTTCACCGAATAGCCATTAATGAAAAGGCACATTCTTCCATCACGCCCAGCGCCGTTACCCAAACGCTCAATCAAGATCACCGTGCTACCTCCCAGGTATCGCAATTTTAAAAAAATGCAACTCCCATCTTCAAATTTTCCAAGGGAGCCGTAATGAGCACGCCATTCCGCGCCGAAGATGACGCGGAAGAAAAAAAAAATCCTCCGCAAGTCCATACACGGTCGATGGTCCTTGAGGCATGAAGGTCTCGCCAAAAAATTGATTCCAACACTCCCCCCAAAAAAATATGCGGAGGAAACCGAAACCAAACATCCCCAGCTTCCGGAAGCATGACAAGTCGCCGTCAAATTTTTTTAAAAATTAAATTAAATGCTGTCCATCTCGTCTCTGCACCTCTTCCCTGAGTGTGTGTATCTCCCTGGCCCTGGGGCCAACAGCTGTGGCGCTGTAACAATATAATGGGCTCCAGCTTTTGCTCGATATCGCCCCTGCATTCAGCTGACTGCTCCCTCCGGTGCGGCCCCGAACACCAGCCGTTGCCAAGGTTACTACCGGGGGAAGGAGGAGGGTTTTGCAGTGGGGGTGGTGGTGGAGGCCTGCAAAAATCGTGGTGCAGCAAGCAACACTGCACATTTTAACCCCCCCACATCCACTAAACCCACCAGCGTTACACAATGTCGACAACCTCCCCCCCTCAAGCTTGTCATGCCATGTGAAAATTTTACAGGTCGTGGGAACCTGGCAACACCGACCGCCAAGTTCCATTTCTTCTGGTGTGTACAGGTGGAGAGAAAAGAAGGTAGTTTAAAAAAAAAACGCATCCTTCGTCTCTCCCCCTGCCTCTTGTTGCAGGGTAGGTCGGAAAAGTTACCACCCCCATTCCTCCTATCTCCCCCATCAGCCTTCCCCCCTCTTCCCAAAGCTTTCTACCTCAACTTGCCAGATTGCAAACCCCTCTGGCAGCATCCAGTAATCGAATATCGGGTTAGCTCATTGGTTTCTCCTTCCCCCCTTCTCGGAAAAAAAACGTGCAATCCGATGACGTGTAAGCAACCCACGAATAATAATTATGAAAAAAAATCATGCAAACCATGTCCAACACCCATGTGTCTAATTATATCGCAAAAATATATTGGCAACATTGCGTTCAAACACGAGCGGTCGCAGTCAATTGCTGATCCCCCCCTCCCAACATTATTAAATGGGGTCGAACCGTTGCGTTGTGACCGAAATTATGATCACGCTTAGACGGGTGCATCGTGGTCTTTCGACGTAATTGCGCAACTCCCCCCTCCCCCCCCCCCTCCCAACTTCCAATTTGGACGTGCTAAATTGCTGCTCTGGAAATTCCGACCGCAAAAAAAAGGGTCGATACATCCGTCGCCGATTGTGTGCTTCCATAACGTAAATAACTCATCGCATGCAGCGCGATGCTGGCGTAGTTGCAAATAAAGAGCCGACAAGGGCCAGCTAGAACACACATATACACACTTTTTTAAAAAAGCGGCGCAAACGTTGCGGAACAAGCCAGTTAATTTTTCCGAGGGACAGTAGAAAGAGAAAGGGATTGCATAGCCTTTATTTTTTTCCTCAGCCGGAATCCCGAGATGGAAAAGCTGGGGTGTGCCAGGTGTAGCTAACTACATCGCAGCCAGCTGACCTTGCATTATGCACATACACAGTTGAAAAAGAAGGCCACCTAGGCGTTGTATTAATAGTAGTCACGCAGGGAGCTTCCAATCAGTTTTTTTTATTCTAAAAACAACAAGCAATTAAAACAACAACTTGCAAAACCATGTTGACATATGTAGAGCAAGAGGTGGCTTTTGATGGCGAGGCATGCCAAATATTTAGTACGGGTGGGCGATGCCGTTAATGATTTTCTCTCTTGTCATGATAGTCGCCACTATATACTTTCCCCTGACTTTACTGCCCACCTCTCCTGGGCCATTAGGAGAAGTCCCAGATCAGTATAGAAGCGTAAATTGTCACCTCGGAGAGAGGAAAAAATGTGCTGCGATAGAGAAGAAGAAAAAAACGTGACTTTCCCTAGCACAATTTCTACCTTGACGGATTCTCCGCAGTGGAAGTGTCCATCAGTGCGTAAATCCAGATTAACCTCCCAAAGAAAATGTGACAACGTGGTACCTGCCGTTCCCAAACGCAGGGAAAAAAATCACATCGCCTTGAATGTAACTTTTCCCAAGTTCCCAGATTAATTCCAACCCCCCTCCCCCCCCCCAAAAAAAAAAAGTTTTCACAAAAAATCGGGACTAAAGTTTGAGTGTCCTCGCCCCCCCCCCCCTCCCCCAGTGTATAAGCTANCCCCCCTTGCCTTTGTGTACGAGAAGTGTTCGCCCTAGCAATTTGCCTTGCCAAAAAATTCGGGGCGTTGGCCTTAACGGGTTTATGCAAGGAAGCGGGCACTTAATTTTCGCTAATATGTGGCTTCTTCTTGGGAATTGCGCAAACGAATACTGAAAAACGTGCCTCGACTTTTTCTCCAGAGCCACAAGCCAGGAGCTGTGAAACTAGTCCAATTGCTGCCGTACACTCCACATACCCATATGAAAAAAAAGAAGAAGCAAACCTAAGCACAAATCATTACGGTCAGTTGACTCTATACAAAAAGCAGCTGGTATCACGTACTCGTGTGATTTTCGCGCTCGCGAATACACGAATTTCTGGAATATTTAACGCGTGTATTTCACAGCCGGACTGACATAACTTTCCCCATCATGACATCCACCACTGTTCTTACATAATTCACAGGAGAGGGGGAAAGAGAAGGAAAAAAAAGAACAACAAAAAGTCCAGCTGACACGTCCAGCACTTTCACGCTGCATGTTGAATACTGCACACCCTCTTTATTCCGTGCGTTTGGGTGAGAAATCCACGATTTCACCCCTGCACCGTGTCAAGCTCACCCCAACCATGGACACTGATAATGGCCTGCTCGTTACCCCAATATAGAGCTGAAATAAAACTGATCCAATGTGGGGTGAACACATATGAGAGAAAGGAGGAACCCCCCCTATATCTGCCCCCTTCTCAATTTTTTTCTTCTTTTTTTTTAGTGGGTCAACGAAATTTTCGCTTGGCGTCAGGCACCGCATAGAGTGGATCCAGCCCAGTTCACACGGCGTTCAGAGCTAAGCCCCCCCC